>JAULBU010026865.1:0-17527 GCA_032358235.1 Odonthalia washingtoniensis
GATGATAAAGGCAATTCCCTTCGCCTCTTTGGCGCCGTTCCATTGCGTCTCCGACTGGGAAACACGACTTATATCTCACGCTTCTGTGTCGCGTCTTCCTTGGCATGCGAGGTGTTGGGACCATGTTTCTTTCGCGATTTGTACGCGCCATTCGGTACATAGATGGAATCGTCGAATTTACACGGGGCACCATTCCCATTGTGGGCCACAACAAGGTTTCGACCGACGACGACAAGCCAGTAAAGGACCCGGTCCCCGCTTGCGACCCACTCCCCAACAAAGACCTGCATTCGAATCTTCAAATAGATGACGATTCCACCAATGTTCCAGTCGTACGTCCGCGTCGTCGCGGGGGTTGGCGAAAAATTCATATCGAGCCGAAGAACTCCCTGTTCACGCGGACGGGTCTTCGGGTAGCTAATGGTACACACGAGGTCCGGCGAGTATCAAAGCGAATGGGCAAGTTCCATCGTGTTAGCGTCCAAACACGACGGGACACTTCGCATTTGTGTCGATTACCAGCGTCCCAATAACGCCACCATCCCTGATACGTACCCATTACCACGCATGGATGATTGAATCGACAGCCTTGGCGAACAAACAGTCTTCACCACCCTCCATGCCAATAGTGGATACTGCCAGATGCCCGTGGACCCGCAGGATAAGGACAAAACGACCTTCACCTACCACTGCGGCGCATTTCGTTACAAACAGATGCCCATTGGTCTCCGGAACGCGCCCGCCCCTTTCCAGCGCGCGTTGGACATAATACTCACCGGCGTCCGTTGGAAAACTTGCTTGGTATACTTGGACGACGTCATCATCTTTTCCAAATCCATGGAAGAACGTGTCACACACGTTGATGACGTCCTTGAATTCCTGGAGAATGCGGGCATCTCTTTGGAGCTCCATAAATGCACATTCTTCCAACACCAGGTGAAATACCTCAGACACGTCCTCCTCTCCGGGAAACTTGCCATCGCCGCGGATGCCAGCAGTGGCATCCGAGATGCCCTTTTCCACATGACATTAAGCAGATCCGCTCTTTCCAGGGGACGTATAACGTGTATCGGCGGTTTATCCACGCGTTGGCCAAGGTGGCATACCAGCCGCACCAGATGCTGGGAAAAACGCCGACGTGGAATGGGGCCACCCCACAGATTCCCAGCTCACATTTTTTAACGCTCTAAAGACGGCATTAGTGTCATCCCCGGTCCTCGAGCTACCGCGATTGGACCGGCCATTCATGATCGACACAGACGCTTCGGCGTACCAAATCGGTGCAGTGTTACTTCAGAAACAGGACGACGAAAAAAACACCTCGGCGACGATCGGTTATTGATGACAAACCTTGACAAAGGTGGAGCGCAATTACTCGGCTACCAAGCGCGAATGCCTCTCAGTTCTGTGGGGGATCACCACCCTCCACCCTTACATCAACGGGCAACCATTCACCGTCCGTTTGGACCACAACGCCCTTAAATGGATGATTTTCATCAAAGATCCCTCCGGACGCATCACTCGCTGGTGCCAACGACTGGCCCTGTATGATTATCAGATCGCACACCTCCCGGGGAGAGTACACCAGGTCCATGACGCCTTATCACGCCTTCTGAAACCACATGTCCACCACAACGGCAACCTGGTACTATTTGATGATGTTATTCCAACGTTTTCCACGGATGTACACGACGTGACCCGGAGTCAGACACTTCAAGTTGACCCACATACGCCCCCCATGGCTACTACCCCTACACCAGTTGCGACACCACTCGCCACGGCCAACGCGCAAAATATAGCATACGCGGAGGCTTCCGACTTGGAGTTGGATGCTATTGATTTGACTATGATGACTGCCCTCAACATACGCGATCTCAATGACGGCGAGCTGGAGGCGGTTGACACCCTCCCACGGCCGGCCAACCTCTCCATGGATGGGCTCACGGCCCCCATCACGTTCGAGGAACTCCTCGAAAGCCAACGAACGGATGAGTTCTGTCAAACCACCGTTCATCGCGGTTCGCTAGATCCAACGTACTTCGAGGGGACGATGGCTTAATTCGCCGCCGAGACCCGTCGGAACCAGGTTAGAACCAAATCGTGGTCCCTCAGGACCTTCAGAAGCGACTTTGCCATATGGCCCACCATGCCGTCCTAGGCGGCCACCCTGGGCAGACCTGAATGACCGACACTCTTCAACTGATATACTATTGGCCACACATGGCCGCTGACGTCTTGGAAACAGTTCGCGCATGCCAGACTTATGACAAGAACCGTCTCAGACTCATCTACAAGTGCAAACCTATGCAGCTCTTCCCTGCTACGACGCCATTTGAATACGTCGCCATAGACCTCCTCGGTCCTCTTCCCGCTAGTAAAGCGGGAAACAAATATATATTGTTCATTACAGACCGCTTCAAAAATCTAACTCAGATCGTTTGCCTGCGTAAAAGAACCGCGTACATCATCGCGTTTGCGTTTTTTCCATTGGGGGTACAAGTACGGCACACCCAAAGAAACCGTCACGGACAACGGCCCACAGTTTGCTTCCAAGTTCTTACAGGAAACGTGCCAAGTACTAGGGATGTCTAACTCATTCACCAGCGCTTACCACCCCAAGACAAACGGCCAATGCGAGCTCTACAACCACATGCTCACAGCCATGCTTCGCTGCTATGTAGACGAAAAACCCCAAAATTGGGATACCTACGCCCCGGCGCTGACTTACGCCTACAACATGCAAATTCATCGCACCACGGGTACGCGACCCTTCGACCTTGTTCTTAGCAGACCGCTGCCAGAATTCACCACTGATATACAAATCGCGCGCCTTCAATCGCCCGGGACACAACGTCTCGCGTTTGCCGAACGCTTGCACAAAACCATCCGGAAAGCCTGCGACACGTGCCACAAGACGCAAGCGCGTTAAAAACGCGACTTTGGCAAAAAAATCTGTCTTGTTCGCGATAGGCCGCAACCAGGTGGATGGGTCTTCTTAGACCCAAGCGACGGCGGTCTTAAACGACCAAAATTGCAAACCACGGACGAGGGACCGTATAAAGTCATGGAGCCCGCTCCTAACACTGTGGTCATACAACGTGGCGATTTAGTCGAACGCGTGGGCACTGGCCGCGTTACACCCGCCCACGACTTAGATGAAAAATTCACCGACGGAGAGATCTGGCTCTTCGAATCCATCGACAACCACAGAAACATACGACGCGGGAAACTTGAATTCCGCGTCCGTTGGGTTGGAACTTACGACCCAACTTGGAAGCCACGCTGTAACATTCCGAAGGAATTGATTTATCGCTTCTTCGCTCTTCTTCACCGACGACGTCAACCAATCCTCCCCTCCGAATAAAGCACATTGACCCCCAATTACATCGCCAGTCAAATCCTGTCAACGGCGGCGTTCGATCCTGTGCGCCGCCATGGAATGAGCGACGGCAAACCATTCCTTCCCTCGGCACAGACCACGTTACACTTGCACCCACGCTGGAAGCCCCCTCCGCTGCCGCACTCGGCATCGCAACCGCATCGCTTTCCTTATCGGCATCGTTGTTGTCGTCGAGTGACGATGATGATAATGATAGGTCGGACGTTGCGGCGGCTTTTAACAGAAGAGCAATGCCCGGGCTCGACTTGTTGGGCTGAACGAGCGGCGCACATAGATCTCCATGGCCGTATCGCGTGACGGGAAACGTATCGCACGACGGGAGATGGAATTTGTTATCCATTCAACTCACCGGGACTCGATGTCACGAACGGCACATCGCAACCGCTGCTCCGTGGGATTCGACGCCGCATACGCATTGATGGAATGATTAATTGGAAAGGTCAGGACGGGGGAATGTCGGAATGGAGAGGCGACCATGAGCCTACCCCATTCGAATAAAATAGTCAAATGGCTTGGCACACCAGTGAATGTGGGGGTGGACAATACCTCCTCAACACGCTTCCTATTTTTTCAAAGTCTGTGTACAGAGTCTCATTCTGTAGATTGTGGAAAAAGTTTCGTACAGTAGGCAAATGGAGCTTTTGTAGTCGTTACGAGTTTTGTGGATGCATGGAAGAGCTGCTTTAATAAAAAGGTGCTCTAGAAAGAAGGAATTGCAACAACCAAAGAATTCCACATCAGAAAATTTTCAGAAGCAAGTTATGGAAAATAAAAGTGGAGCAAGAAAATTGTTCGAAGCATCGCCACGGGGATCACTACGAAATGCGGAACTGCCATTGAAAGTGGCGAGAGTAGGTACTAATGGAGATGATGCCGTAGTAGAGGAATGTTTTGGGACGAATTCAAACGTACCTGTGAAAAACAGTTCTGTTGAAAGACGAGGAGAGGACAAGCCAGAGCAAGAGGTAGAAGTCGTTCAACACATGGAATACGAAGAGCGAGTATTGGAAGAATGTGTGAAATCAGTCGCAATGAATCTTCATTGAACATGGATATATCGAACAATGGAACTACGGATGGAATGAGTTCTATAACAGACAGTGATGCACTGGACAATGTCAAGTTAACCATGGAACCATCAGAGATGGAGACAGTCCTATGAACGAGTTAGAGGATCTGTTAAGACTGAAAAAATGTGGAAGATTGCCGACAACTGCATGAAGAGGTTAGGGAATTGACTGCAGAGAAAGCAAGACTTTCAGTAATGATGAATAAGTACAAGATATCTGCGAATGAAAAACTATGTGAGGTAATGAGTAATGTGGTTTCAGTAAAGACTCTGTAATCGGAAGTTCTGAAACAGGATAGAGAAAAGACTGAAATGAAAGGAATGGAGCAGAGTTTGGAGATACTGAATGAGGAGCTTTTTTGGAAGATGGCCGATAAGAATGAAAGTAGTGGAAAATACGTGGACAGGATGATAAGGCAAGTACCTATGAAATATTTGGGAATGGAGTAGCAGTAGAATTGAGATTGCAGACGTGGGGAGGGAAGGAAAATTGTAAATTGGACCAAAATCAGGATCGAAATGAAAGAAAGGGACAAACAGAGGTAAGATCGAATTTGAGAATGGAATTAAAATGTCAGACGGAACAATGATTGTGCAAAATCCATTCAAGTATCTTTGTAGCGGCAAAAACATATATGTACCGTCCATTAACATGGAGAAAGATATTATATGTTTGTTAGATAGAGCTGAATTGTCATCTAGTAAAAGCGTACACATATATCCGTCTCCAGATATGAGGAATGGAGTAGTAGCAGAGTTTTTCAAAGTTGGTACGTTAGAAGGAAGTCTGAAACAAGTGCTATCAGACTGCTGTAGCGGAAGAAAACATGCTGCAAAGGAGAGATGTTTTGAAGTAGTTAGATATATGTCTCTATTGTCTAGATTTAATTTAAAAGAACCAAGAGCAAAGAAAAGAAGAGAAACGGAAATAACTGTTGCAAAAAGGAAACTAATGAAAGGGAATAGAGCCAGGATTTAGACATGTCTCGGTGGCGCTCCGCGAATATCTCAGAGATAAAATTACGGAAGGGAAGTAACTGTAGAATAATGTGACGTTGATAGTCATGACGATTGGAAAGACAAGCTGAATCTGTTCAGGAACGAAACTGTTCCCGCAGTATTGCATGATTTCATTGGATATATACCTGACGATGAAGAAGGGGATATTGTGGAAGGAACTATAATGAGTATTTATCGTGTAGATGCATGTATAAATAGCGGTGTGGAGCTGCTCATTGTGAAGGATTATTGTGGAGGGGGTCTTCAGAACCAATTCTACGAAATGTTTTCGAAAAATTGAAACTGGCAAGTGATCAGTTGATTGGGAAAATTAGAAATTACGTAGAAGAATGGGAACCTGAAGAGTTGGAAGTACCAGACTGTGGAGTGGGGGAAGAAGACGAAAGTTTCAGACAGTTGGAACTTGAAGCTACAATAATTATTATGGAACTAAGTACAAGGAAACATTTCATTGCAGTAGAGGGAAAGTGGTTTAGTCAATATATAGACATATAGGCTGGAATAATACTTGACTGTTATATTGCAGAAATAGAAAGTGATTGTTTGAAAACTTGGCAAAACGTATCGTTATTTTCGAGTACCAAGTACTCTGTTTGATGATGAAGAAAGCATGAAAGGTAATGAAAATGAAGGAGGAAATGAGGAAGGGTAGGAAGTATAATGTGAAGGATAAATGCGAATATCCAGTTCATGTGAAGATGTACTCAGTGTCACTTTGATTTTGAATCGATTCAAAAGAATCTCGTTCCCTATAGGAACGGTTAATGCGAAGAGATGTATTGCCCATGGTAATTGTCCAGTAAAGGAATCAATTCCAAAATTTGACCACAAGACATGTATTGATAACATATGGTGTAGAAATAGATGATATCATACCACTCCTTGTTTCTAAAATGCTTTTTACAGATTCCGAGTCCGTCTCTGAAATATGTAGTCTATTTAATCTGACGTAGCCCAACGTAAGCATAGGCAGTTCAGAACTTTGTCTACATTGTCGAGTGGCTGGGTGACTTCCATGTATTGTACAAAAGAACATTTTTCTTGTCCATGTGTTGGGAAGCTTTCAGGTGAAATAGGAGTAGGACTTGTTCTATGTAGTAAACAGGGATATGTTCATCACCACCCTTGATGAGGACGAAACTATTCCTTCCATTGTGGATGGGACCGAATTGTGTTGTTGCAAATATACGTTGGCGTTTCCTGCGATATTTCGGCGGTGTCATATAATTGAAAATATTTCTAGAACTATCATACTGTTATAAAGTCGGAAGATGGCCACCAAATATGAACCCCGACTTGACAAATGTAACTGTCGAAGTCTACGTAACAGTGCACTGGCGTGGGCAAAAGTGATAGCAAACGTACTTGGGTTAGGTCCTACGCCACGAGTAAGATAATGTGTAGGATTAGGGTAGATGTATGTCAGGTCGATGTAGGAGTTGTGTAGGTCAGGCTGACGTAGAAATGGCGTATGTCAGGTACACGCGAAGGCTGTTGTAAGTCTGGTAAAGGGAAAGAGTGACGGGAGATGAAAGGGGATACTGAGAAGATGGAAGTCTCGTCGTACAAACGAGTATTCTAAGTGACTAAGGTGAAAACACCTTGCCGGGAACTATTTATTAATGATAATAAAATAGTAAAATGTAATAATGAGAGGAGTGAAAAGGAGAGTTGTGAAATGGTATTCTTATAAAGCGAAGGACGCTAGAACAAAAATTCCGGGCAGTAGATCAAGGCGTAAAGGTAATTAGATTGAAGTTAGTTTCGTGTGCCACGTGGCGCTAGAGCTGTTCCTGCTGGGAGTTTAGTGGGAGTTTTCAAGCTGGACCCTAAATCGTTGTAAGTATTAATTAGCGTGGTCCATAGAGAAGGAGAAGAGAAAGCCGCGAATGGGATTCTCATGAGGAGAATAATTTCAATCACGAATTAGACAGTAGCTAACTGATAAAGGTGCAGTGGCTTGAAGTTGGGAGACAGTATGTGTAGGGTACAAGTTTCGTGGGTGGCGCCCACGTGTTGATGTTTTTAATGGTTACTGTATAGTGTGATGTAGCATTGATGTTGTGTGTAGGTAGTGTGGGTATGATAGTATACTGTATTTAGTTCAACAGTAACAGTAATCTCGGAGTTCGTAATCGACATTCCAATATATTCTGAATATTTCCGAATAAGCTCTGTGCGGACTGTTAAACAGCAACGTAATAAGTTTTTCAGTATTGGAGTAAGAATTTTGTTTGTTACTTCGGTGCACAGTAAAGTTCGTTTAATGATGGCTTGAATCTGCTGCAACGTAACCGAAACCACATCCCGTACCAAATATGTAGATGGGTGTTCTGTAAATTGTGCTGTCGGTGTTGACTCCATTGATTGTCGTTAAGTAATCAAATTTGAATTTCGATTTAGAAATGAACCATATTGAGAACTTCGACGTATAGCACACTGCTGGGTAAAATATAAAGGAGCAAGCAGAAATCTGGCTGTGTAGAAAAATATCTGTTTTTGGCAATGTAGCAATGTACAGTTGTTGTTGTCCTAAATTAATGTCTTTGTCTTGTATGTTGGAATCCATTTAATATTAAAATGTGGGTACTGTATGTTGGAACTCCATTTAATTGGAGTTGTAGTTACAGTAACAAGACATGAAAATAATTTAGGGAGTGAAATATAGGTACTGTTTATAAATATGTATAGAAGTAGTTGCCAAAGTGCTGATATTTTCTCGAGTTTATATTATTGTTCAAAAGTTTTACTTTTATCTATCAATTCCTGTTTGTGTACTACATAGTAGCATTTTTATTCAGTTCGAAAAACAATTATTTTAGATATTTTAATTTTATATGAAGGTTCCTTACATGAGATACGAAAACGATTTACATTCTGTTCACGTCTGAACTTTATTAAGACGTTTTTTGGTAATCGTGCATTGCTGTATCATCTAGTAAAATATTGTTTTAATTGTACACAATATCGAATGTAGTAATTCGGTACGGAAATTAAAACAAGAATGAATTAAATGGTATGTTCACAAATTGAGTTAATGGCACTTCTCATTTCGGTTGAAAGCTTTACGCCTGAAGTAATAAAATGAGGTATAGAAAGTTGTAACGAACAAAGGGTACACTGACCCGTGACTTAGATGGACAATACTTACGAGAAGGAGTTTCGACTACTTTCCATGACATTTGAAATGCATTAACGGGTGCCAATTTCCATTCTTGAAGGTAAGATCTAGACGGTGCCACATTTAAAGTCTCAAGAGGACTTGATAACGCACGAGAAGTTGATTCAAAATGGGCTGTATTCATTCTCAATATTAGTAAACCAATAAGTTCGCTTCTATCTGAATTATCTTCCCTCAATTTGGTCAAGAAACGATTTTCTCCAGATCGTCCTAACAAAAACTCTATGGGTCTGTCAGCATTGTTTTGATTCCATCGTACTGAACCTAAAATTCGGAACAGTTGATTTTCAGACGTTCCGCTTTGCTGAATGAAAAGTTTCTTACGATTCTCTGCGTCATTCGTATTTATCCATTTACAAAACGAGGAAAATAAAATGAAAACTACCTCCAGTTTAACACTACTCGTGGCCTACTGAGTTGCACAATATGATAGTATAAATATAACCTGCTCTTGTTCTAGTGTTGAATTGTATTTTCCATGGATTACCCTACATATTTCTGAAACTTTCTTCATATCATAACCATACTTAAAACGTGAAATGTCCATTGACAAAATATTTGAAAACTCTGTATTCATAAATCATTTCTTCCGCCGCAATGGACGTTTAATTTAGGTGGAAACATCATGCTTCATTTGCATTCGGAAGACATTTACTTGATTGTCAAAAAAATTTATGTTGATTACATAGCCGTGTCTGCAGAATTTCATTTTAAATTGTCGATACCCCGCTTTCCAGGAACATGTATTATGCAAATCTAGATATGCATTGAGAAGATGATCCTGATTCTGTTACATTTTTGTCTATGGAATGGATTCATCTATATCTGATTTGTTGTGAAATTGTAGGAGTGGAAACAAATTCCTCAACGCTATTCTTCGAATCTCCATCCGTAGTCACATATTTTGACATTGATTTGCTTTTATTTTGCACATGCATTTTCTTATTTTCAGCCGAGGTGTTATGCACATCTACTGAATTTGAAGCAGTACTGATTTCCATTAAATCCACATCAACTTCCATCCTCCAAGAAACAGTGAAAATGTTACCCCGTTCATCTCTTTACTTCAGCATACTGTTCGGAATAAACGTTACTTGTTGCTCCTGAGCGGAACAACCGAACGCTGCTTCATAAGTGATTCTTCTAGGCACAGAACTTGTTGTGTTGGTTATATGTAAAGATGACATAAAATCTGACCATCAATGGAAACGTGATTCAACTTCACAGAAGACTTCTACCTCAGACAATGGCGGAGGCTATTGAACTGAATGACGCATTGTATAATATAGTTTCTCTGTTTGCATCCGAGGCCATAAAGTCGGAGTCATTTGGATGGTAGAAGTGGTGTCGACCAATGTTGAGAAACTTGCAAAGGAGACGGAGTTTCAACAAGTAGGAAAAGCAATAAAAGGAACTGATTTTTCGACTGGTGATTACAAGCTTGAAACAAGAGGTATGTTGGGGTCAATTAGCAATAAAAATTTCAGTTGAAAGAATGTGAATGCTGTAAGCATAAATAAAACGAACCAGTATCTATTATATGTAATGTAAATGTCATCCGTAATTCATGTGGAAATGGACGCATGTATTTTAAAATATGTAGGATGATTAAACTGCTTGATACTATAGATTGTAGAATAGATGCACATTAAACGAATTATTCTGACGTACTAGTAAGTAATTTCCCTTGTGGCATATAATTTTGTTGCTGAAAAAGAAACGAACGAGCTGAAATATCGATAAATGCAAATCTATTGAATGAATCCATTCCACTTCTTAAAAATGTGATGATCATTTTTATTTCTATATTCAGGTGCTATAGAAAGTGAATTATAATTTAAAATATGAAAGCTATTTTTTTTTATTTTGTTGTTCAGCCATGTATTGATGTGAAGGAGCTGAATAAATTATAGTCCCAACTAAAGAGGTACATATATATAATTAGTGTCAGATGTGAATAAAACTGAAGATAATGAAGAGTGTAATTTTGATATCGTGGGTTCATCATCAACTATTGTAATGTCATATGTAGATGAATATTCAATTACTGAGCATTTCTGCTTTGATGTACTACGTGTTAGAATACGTGATGTAAAACTCAGTGATTCATCATTGAATAAAGAACGGGATGACGAAAAATGGAAGATGAAGTAAATGAAAAAGGATTTCATTCTCACTCGTAATTTTGGAGATCTAAAGAAGAATGGTATCGATCCTGAAAACAATAAAAAAAATTAACATTAATCGGTAAAACCACAAAGTGATAATGTGATTCGTATTGTTTTTGTTGATGTTTCCTGGAATTTAATGAAACAGGCGAAACGTGAATGAATGAAATGAACCAATTAAGCAGGTTTCTTGATAATATCATTTTGAACCACTGTGGTATACGACATGAAGATTAGTAAAATATGTTGCTGATGCCGCAATCTGTTCAGTGCTGTCCTTTGTAAAAGTATGACTGTAGATGTGGCAAATCCACAATACGTCATGTACCAAAAACACGTGTACATGTAAATTTCAATTCAAATTAAAAAACATTGATTTGATTTCGTGATTTTTTTCCACAAATGTGATTAAATTTGCTCATAATTCATTACTATGGCAATTGGACCCACTATAATAGTGGGGAGTTGTTTGGCATGCAAAATTATTGTGCATGCCAAACAACTTTTGCAAATGACAGAAACGAACTTGAACTCCCTTCAGTAACACCAGATCCATTACCACCATATCTACTTTCACCTCTCCGACCTGTTTTCGTTGTATCACCTCACTGCGTGGTCGATTCTGTAAGATCACCGGTACCATATACGTTCATCTATGTACCGTTATTTATTCCTATAGTAACCGATCACATAATATGTGAAATGCATAATTTAAATGAAAGGAAGCACCTGGTGGTTTGATTGTAAGTTCAAACCACTATAATCCAATCTATGTATTATTATTATTATGAGGCGTATTAGAGGTTGAACGATGAACCATTTGTAGTGAATGGGAAAGAACAGGAAACTTTCGTATAACTTACGCATTCTCACATTGTGGATATGCTTCAATAGAAACTTGAAATCAACGATCGAGAATAAATTCATCAATGTAATCAGAACGCACCCGTCCTGCTACATTATCTGAAGCTTCCAAAATAGTTACCTTTTACTAGCGTCTGAAATATGTTTCGCTGCCGTCAACCCCGCAATTCCAGCACCGATAAAAATCACATCTGGTTTGTGTGTCGAGCAAGTGGAGAATCGTCTCTTCCTGGTACTATGAACGACATTCACCTCTAGAATACATGTCATGACTGAAAACGGAGGAGAAGTAGGAGTGATTAATCGTTTCAGGTGTGAAATTATAATGAAAAAACCGCAAGAACGAGGGAGGTCATCTCAAAACACTCAAAGACCCATTTTTTTGAAAACCCAGAATAAGAAATGAATCCATTTTGATAAACAAATAATTAAAAATTACGTGACTAGTAAAAAAAGTCAGATTTCAAATAATCATCATCTCATTTCATCTCAATTGAGATGAATGATCTCACCAATAATTCATAATGAAATGACTCAGTTTTACATATTGCTATTATTATTATTGTTATTATTATTATTACTATTATTATTCATGCTACCACCTCCATCAGTCACGGCAGCGGCAGATAAACCAACGATACCAGCAACTGTCGTCGTCGTTGCAACAGCATTTGAAGCACCGGGACCACTGTTCAAACCACCACCAGCCCTGTTTATATTGCTACCACCTTGATTGTCATTATTATTATCATTATTGATATTATTATTATTATTATTATTATTATTTCCAATCGCAGACGTTGCTCCTGTTCCAGAACCAAGATAAACACTATCAGTCTCTGGAAGAGGATCAGAACTGTGTCCACAAAATCTTCATCATCACCATCATCATCACCATCATCATTTTCATCTTCATCACCGTGACCATCTCCAGCACCATCCCCATCCCCATCCCCATTAAAAATTTAAATATTAACAACCTTAGATCTCAGTACAGCTGTACGTATTCACCTTTACAAATTGAAAGGTAGCGATAGGCTGCCTGAATTCCATAGCCAAACCTTGACCACCAGTGTTGATATTCGGTATTGAAGGAGTTGCAGTCCTTGCACTGTTTGGATCGATATTGACGGGTGCAGTTTCAGTATCGAAAGTATATGAAAGCTTGGAATTTAACAAATAAGGGATGACATACGTACTGGCGTGTAGAATAGACGGGTCAAATAATAATAATAAAAGGTTATGGTCATGTCATGTCAGAATGAAGAATATCCATGGCGTTCGGGTTATGGCAGAGTGACGTGAGGTAAAAACATTACTGTGCATTTGTATTAGGATGCAAGTTTTGTGACTGTACCGAAAAACACAACCTCGTTCCCGGGGCCGCTGAGCCAATCAAAACTTGCCACATGTCGGGCCATAAAGGCCAAGAAAATAGGCATCGCCACAAAGGGCGATACCGGATCTACCCTGCACGACACAGGCCCCTTTCCTAGATGCACCCGCCGGGGATTGAACTGGCAACTACTCGTCTAGCAAAGGGTCTCCTGACCACTAAGCAACGATGTTGATTGTTGGTTTTGCCTGTTTTGGTATTGTTTTAAAACACCACGAATTACAGCTTGACAGTACAGTTTATTCACCGCCGGCCGTTTCGTATACACAGCGGCTTACAGAATAAACTTCGGGTTTTTCATCCCCAGCATCGATCGCTTTACCGAAGCACCGTTTTGTAGAATCCTTCTAAAAATCGGCGTCTTCACCCTACCAACAGATCACCCACGGATTGTTTATAGTGACGTAGTGTCGGTGGTGATGTATGATGATAAAGAGCCGAAACGGGTGACGTTATCCTTCATATGAAGAAACATTGGATTGAAGTCGTAGTTTACGTAATCGAGATAAACGTAAGGCAGATGTTATTTTGGGTTCAAGTGATGTCGTTGATTTTTTTGCTGTAGAGTTGTAAGACATTTGTTCAGCGTTAGATGAGTGTAGTTGTAAAGAACTAACCAAAATAGAGATTTTTTGAAAATCACGAGTGGTTAAGTATTCGTGGGTATTTTTGGGAAAAGTTTTCTTTACACATGTACACATGTACACTCATTACAATTTATCGCAACATTAGACAAAAAATTATATGTAATGGTCACAGCGGAGGCTCCGCTGTGACCATTACATATAATTTTTTGTCTGATGTTGCGATAAATTTCCTCCCTTTGCTTTCGCTATGGTTGTGGTTGATCACCGCCCTTAAACAAGCCCTCAATTACGTAGAGTTCGTTCGATGACAGATTGGTACTCCTGTCAAAAATCAAAGCGAGCTGTAAAAGGCACTACGGAAAAACGCAGGCCAAAATGTTTTTTGCGGTCCTATTGTGCGGTCCAATCTACTCTGCGGATATATTGTGCGGCATCTGTTTATGAGGTCAAAATGTTTACATGTGTGCACGTGTAAACACCGAATGAAAGAAGTATTGAAAGAGGGAATATTATTATTCTCTCTTTCAACACTGCTGTAAGATATATGTAATAATAATAATATTCTCTTAAAACTTAAATCAGTACAAATTCACATTCATCCTATTTGAACATTACAGAGTTTTGGAAGGTCCTGCCCATTTCGAAAATGTATGAAGTACAACTGGATTCGGTGTCGTCGGTACCGATTCCAATTGATTGTCGTCAGGAAATTCGAAATATGCTTCATCTAAAACGATGAGTGTCCGTAATTGTAACATTAATTCATCATCAGTAATTAAAACTCTTCTAGGTTCAACTGTACTTCTTAATTCAGCAGTCCATACAGTCCTCCCACTACTCTACCTATTCACCCATCTACATAGAACAGATTCTGAAGCTCGGTTTGGACAATAATAGACCGTCGACAGTCACCCATCCTGCTTGACATTGAGATGAAGTACCGACATCCCGCCACTGGAAAAGGCTGTAATTTACTATTTCATTGACTAAAACCTCATCATAAACATGCACAACCAAGCACATTGGAATCAAATCTTCATCAACCAGATACCAACCTTCTCGTCATTTGAACTTTGATTCATCTGGCAAACAAGAGACGTATCTCCCTAGATATCATTACCTTCATAGATTCATGAAAAGAACAATGATAACAATCCAACCAAACGTCCAATCTGTATATCTTCATTATAAGATTCATTAGTCAGAGATCCGACATCACCATCACGTCGTAAACTTCGTCACTATATCACCAATTACAGTTCTAATTCCTTTCCAAATTCACATGGTCAACAACAACAGATTACGGTCAGTGGATACAATGGTGATGAAGAATATTTGGATTTTAGGGTTCAACTGCCAATGTGCTTGAAAAATGCAACTGCCGTCTGCGTCGATATCCCCCAGAAATTACCAGACACAGATCAAATAACGTGCCTGAATACACGAAATAGCTAATCTGTTCGACAAACGGACGAGTAACTTCAACCCAAACAGTCGTTGCAGTTCACGTAACCCCCTCTCTTGAACAATGTCACCGACATTAGGTGATCTATCTTGTACTAATAATGGAAATGTATAATCTCTACGGTTACGAATCATGACATCAACACCAGTTTGATCTGTATCCCTTAAAAGAAATTTAGATGCTAAAGTCATATGAACAAAGCCAACAAGTAATAGAACAGCTCCTATGAGAGTAACACCGAATATAGGTAGAACAAAAACATTACCCTTCGATTATTTAAATAATTCTGCATCTTTTGCGAAAACATCAGCAACAGGATTTGTACTCGTTCCCAACAAAGTTAATATACCACCTAAAAACCACCTAAAATAGCTGCGTTCATTAATGGCGTTAATAGCTTGTTAGTTTCGACACCATCGATGCCGCCGACGCCATTCCAATTTTTTCGTACACGATAAAAACATTCGTTGTACTCTAAAATATACAGAGATTGGGCAATGTCCAGAATCTTTTACATTTAAATAAATAGCTGATGGTACTACAAGACTTTAATTTGTTGAAAACGTGTAAATTATAATTTTATAAAAGGTTTTTTGAAAGTAACAATAGCATCAAAAAGTAATGAAACATAGAAAAAGCGTGATGGAACGTATAGCTCTAATCGTACGCGAACAATAACTACTGATATGATCAAGAAAGAAACTAAAATCTTTTTGTACTCAACCAGTCGTTATGGCCGCCGGAAATAAAGGACGAGCAGTTTCATCATCCTGTACGGTATGTACAGAGATGCCGGTTCTTCCGGACGAAACGGGTGAAAATTCAAGTAGGACTTATGTGGAGACGAGTTCAAGTGGTGGACCAGTAAATAATCGTGCTAGAACTCGTATCACTTCCAACAAAGACCCACTTGGCGAAGTCGGTGACATTGACGAAGGGAGTAAAATGGCAGTCAAAAGAAAAAAGAGAACGTCTGTAGAGTAGATGAAATTTGGAATTGTAGGGTGCGAAAATTGGAACAGAGTGGTGAAGGGGATTATGAAGGTGTAAAGCGTGCACCGGTAAGTAGTCGCTCACGCCATTATCCAAACAAATTACTATGCGATGATGAAGATGAGCATGTTCCGTCCAAATATCCTGATTTGATGCTGGTCACCATGAAAAAAGGGACATGATATAGAACAAGAGGTAGACCGAAATAGAGAAGACATTCATCAACGAGATGTTGTTGAGAGTAAGAGTAGGAGTAATGGTTCCCGTCGCATTGACTAGCAATGAAATATGTCGTTTTAGTTCGAATAGATTTTAGAAGAAGGTAATAAGACTAGACAAAACTGCTGAAAGCTGAAGAAAGGTACAAACTTCACATTGATGCGATGGATAAAAACTTCGATCTTGTTGAAATACAGAATTATCATAGGGGAAGACATCGATACCGAAAATAACGGAAATCTGAAAAGGCGGAAAGTTCTACTCAAAGATGGGAAATTAGATATTATAAGAAAGACCTAATAATGTCGTGAAAGGCGGAACTGTTGCGTAGGATTTCTGGTTTTGAAATTATATTTAGTTATCAATTATTCAGTAGAGTTATGTTAAGAACCGTGATTTATTGGTTGTTTTCTCACAGTAGTGGTACATACTTTTCATTGCCAGACGCGGCAAAGAAGTTTCGTGCTATACGATTTTGTATAACTTTTCATGGGCGAAAGGGTGAGAATCAAGAGGGGGATGGCACAATTGGAACTTTGTTCAAAGGATTAACGGTTACGAATATTGTCCATCATCAAAAATATGACACATGGAAGTTGTTTCGTAACGAAAATGTTTGCAATGGATTGGATAATGAAGAAAATATTGATAATGGTGTTGATAATGGCATGGAAACAGTACAAAGAAATAGAACGAATAATGGAAAATTTTCTTTCGATCAGCCACACTTTGACAAAAGAAATGATTCTTTTGAAGAAAAATAAATTCAGTTAAACATACTGAGACAATCCTGGCTATAATATATCGACAGAACGTGCTTGAAAGAAGCGAGAAAGAGATTCAAAAATAAGTCCAATTCATCCAGAATATCTCAGGGACGAGGTACTGATGGTATGCCGTCTACTATGAACTATGGTGAATTGTCGGTGTTTCAACAAATGGAACATCTCAACACTCGCCTTCGAATCCATCGCGCGCGGTTAAATTGATGTTTTCTGATGAAATAGGCTTCGATCTTTGTACACGGGATAATATATCATGCCGACAGAACTTATTCTAAAGAACACTTTCATGGAAGTATAGTGACGTATCTGAAACAATGCTCACAAAATCATCGTTTATTACCGAAATGGACTGTTATGATGGAAATGATTATGTTGATGGT
>JAULBU010026876.1:0-17527 GCA_032358235.1 Odonthalia washingtoniensis
GCCATTGCCCAAAAACAGTTTCCCCAGACCATCCGGAACTCCTCTGACAACTGCAGTACCCACAAGAACTGGTTGCACATCCAATTCTCCTCCACCACTTTTGTTGTACGTGTTCGTATGTTGAGAATTTGGACAGTACAGAAGATCGGTGACAAACGGAACAACACCCCTCAATGACTTATCGTCTCCAAACTCAGCTCATAATTCGAGAAAAAGAAAGAATACATGGACTTGTTCCGTATTCAAGTCGGTTGGAGTTGATGGTGACAAGGTTCTTGCAGAAATGGGGACGCATCACATAAGGAAAATTGCTCTTGCAGCCCTTGCTATCCACATATTCGCATGCATAGATGGTCGAATACTCGAAATGTCCAGCAACTTATTCGAAAGAATGAAGACATCAACAGGGTTCTTGGTCAGTCCAACATTCTTTCACATGATCATCCAATAAATGAACATCCAAAAGTCCAAGAAAGAATCCATTCAACATGTCAACGCCATCAACGTTTGAGTGTATGCTGTACTTTCATAATGTTGCTCTTCTATCGAATCCTCTCGAGCTTTAAAAAAAAATAAATTGGTGGCCATTAAACAATTCACCGGTACGAGGATTGGGTTCATCTGTCAAAACATTTTTAAAGCTTGGGATCGACTTTCAAAATCATTCAACATATCACTGGTTAGTACAATATTTTCTCCATATATGTACTACGACTATCCAACTTCAACTTTCGTACCAATTCAGTCCAGGCTCAATGGTTTCTCCCTTTTATCTCAAGACGATTCCTTCACAGAAGATTGTGGCCACGTCATTAAACAATATTTGGTATGCCCTATAGCTTGTAACCGCAGCAAACAAGAGAGTCAGGCCTACAGATACATCACAACAGACTCCTTTACAAGACTCCGAAAAATCCTCGTCAACATTTCGATGTACGAACAGGATTCCAATATGGAAACAATCCTGTTCATGCAACCATTCATATGAAAAGAAGTTCAGAACTCCCGTAATGTTTTGCAACCATCCCAGAATCTGTCTCAACAGCATTAAACAGTGAAGTTCCAGAGGTTGACACATCTGCGGTAATCGATGTACCTGACAATGCAACTGAGACGTTACAGTCTAATTCATCATCAACGCCCTACAAAAGTTGACCGTCTGCAACAATGGATACGAAAGCAACAGCAGGTACAGCGAAGTGAGGAAGACATCCTACCTTTTAAGATTTTGGACGGATACCGAAAAAATTAAAAGTAACTGGTAATGTTACTGAACCAGAGGTGCCTTCACCACCGCAGTCAGTTGATTCCAAGGACGAAGTGAACATGAACGATAAATATGAGATTGAACCAGCAAATTACAACATCCTATCACAAGCTGGACAACATTCTTTGGACGAGTTGAGAAAATCAATGGACAAATATTTTTTTTGATATGACTGCGGATTCCAGGATCTTGTGGATGTTCATCAGGACCTTGATGGTGAGTACATTAAACAGAAGGCCGATATAATTTTCACTGGTTCGCCGTAAAAAATGCGGTTCGATCAAGAACGTGCAAACTCAGATCACGATCAATTCAATCATGAAGACATGGCATATTTCTTGACCTTCTTTCGAAAGGTTATGACCAACGGGAGTCATGCCCACATTTTGTACTCCTAATTGCAGTTTTCAAGTTGAGTGGACCTCTTCTAGTCACCAGAATTAGGAAAATATGTAAAGGTAAAGGAAATAGATGACATTGATGATGATTATGACGAAGCTGAACTATAAGGAGCAGTGTTCACCGTGGAAGGAATTACACTCCATTACACAAAGAAAAGATGTTACTATAATTCGGATCTCAGGTTACACAGATTTTCTCATCTCTCTGTAGTTGAACACGCAGTACATATCTAGAAAAATGGTATGGTTTTTAAATATGAAATAGAGAAAATTAACTCCACACGTCCAGGGTCAATCCACAGTGTTCATCCGAGGAATTGTAACGAAATGAAAAACATTCCAAAAGTCCCTAACATCGAAAACATCTACCTACCGTCACACACTAAAGAAATGGGTCCACTGGAAATGCTCAGACCGGAGAAAAAATTAAGACAATGGATGATGGATCTCATCGAGAAGTTTACGCAACCAGAAGATTTGGTTGTGGATCCTTGCACCTATAAATGCTCTGTGGAAATGGCATGTATGATTCTGAGTAAGCACAGAAAATTTGTTGGATGTGATAACGATGATAAATTTTTAGAGCTTGCCAGGACTCCATTGGTTGCACTCTTCGCTCGTAAATTAGTGAACCATAATTCAGATATTGACTGTACGGATCAAGAAAGGCTTCATGCCACATTATTAATAAAAGAATTGGATGGAATTGAGGTCAAAAGAGGAATGTGCGTATAGGATATTACCGCTGGAGTTCCCATGGTTCAGACTTTCCCGAAATATCTGTGCCACTTAATTTCACAGTTCGTCGGGATCCCAAACTATACAACAACAGTACCAAAATACGGTGGAATAATTGGAAAATGTTATGGAAGCTCGCTTTTGATGGAATACTAAAAGAGGCGTTGCGTGCAATGGAAGCCTGTTATTTGGGACTGATAGTTCAGCCATCAAAGACCAATGATGGTGGCGGGGGTGATAATACCAGTTCAAACGGTGCTAGTGCTGTTAAACTGTCTGCTTGACAGTTGTAGGCGTATGTTAGCACGCCCGTATATAGGTCCCAATACTTGGGGTAATCTCCAAAGTAGTTACGTATCGCGGAATTTATCTTCTGGTTGTATCTTTCGACTTGTGCATTCGTTTGGGCATAGTTGGTTGTGGTGAAGACGTTGTGTATGTTAAGTATCTGACAAACGTCTTGGAAGAACTTGGCGTTGAAGCATCCTCCGTTATCGGAGATTAGTTCCTTTGGGGTCCCATAGTTGAAGACCCATACGTTCACGAAGTGCTTATCCACTTCGGTTGCTGACAACCGTTTCAGGAGAACGGTCTTGGTTAGTTTAGTGAAGCGGTATGATATTACCAGTATGTATTGATTGCCACGTGCGGTTTTGATGAGTTCACCAAAGACGTCGATGGCGACGGACTCGAGTGGTGCTTCTGCCGGAAATAGTTGAAGTTCCGATGCGTTCTTACCCACTTCATGCAATTGGGAACACAAGTTCGACATCGGCGAGCAGTGGCGTAGCAATCGACTGCGCATTCATTCCAGTAGAAATGACGGCGTATTTCTCTGGTATAGTTTCTTTCCGCCTTGGTGACCGCCGAGTATGACATAATGGTGTGTGTGAAATATTTGATAGCCGTAATCTTATTTTATTTTGTGTGTTGATTTTGTTTTGTTTGTAACGTTTAGTAGTCTACACAAATCAATTGGTTGTGATGGAGATACTGTAGTACAAATCTGCACCACATGTGCGGTGATTAATGGTGCAGGATGTCTGGAGGATAATTGGTATCTCAGTGGCAGATGCTACACGTGTTGGATTGAGTACAGTGAGGAAGGGGGTTAGTAATAGCTTCTGCTCGGCGAAGAGAAGAAAAAAAAGAAAAAAGAGGAAGGAACTCAGGCGAGGAAGATTAGCTTGGCGGTGGAACTTTAATAAAAACGTTTTTCTTTTTCTCTGGGGTTTTTGGCACGTGCTTCCTTTTCTGGAACCAACATAGTACTCTCGTGGAGGGCCACCAATTCAAGCTCCAACGCATCCTGCTTATTCAGCGGGGAAGGCGACATCGACGTGTTCTTCTTCTACTTTGAGAACATCGTGATGTGCGGGAAAGACGAATCGGAAAAAGCTTTCGAATTCATGTCTCACCTTCGAGGTCCGGTATTCGAATTATTTTTCCAGCGATTCACCAAGAACGCAACTCTAAACACAGAAGGCATATATTTGGCCTCAGTAAACGCTGCTTTTATGGACAAGTTCAACAAGCGCGAAGCGCCGGAAGAAACCATTCGCTGAACAATAGAAGCAATAATCAACTCAAACAACCTGAAAAATTAGGTTGCGACAATTGAAGCCTTTTACTCCAATGGGAGCTTGAATGAGGAGGAAAATTTTCGGTTGCTTCGTAATGTTGCGATGCAAGTCTCAGAAATGGCTTCAGCCGCGATTTACAGTGGAGCCATGGTCTATGCCACGCTTAAGCAGTTGCTACACGACTTAGAGAAATGTAAGAAGGTGTATCGAACTGTTTCCGCTCGCAATTCTGCAATTGGCTCAACTTTTTCCGATCCTGAACAAGATGAGGAGATTAAAATTCCAACATTAATGGTACGAACGGGTGCGAAAGTCTCCCATGTAGAAGCTAAGATTGACTAGCTGACGGATCAATTAGCAAGTTTGGCTTTGGTGATGAAGAAATCTCAGCAGCCTCCGGCCTACGAAAGCTCTAGCTACGACCGACATCAACCCGGGGGTAGAGATGATCGCGATCGAACGTGTTCGTTCTGCAAGAAGTTAGGCCATAGCGCGAATCGTTGCTCGTACAACCCCAAAAAGAACAAGAAGTGCCAAAGGTGTGGCATGATGGGTCATGGAGTCGAAACCTGTTGGGTTCGAGTTCGTCCCAACACTGAGGGGGTGAATGTCGCATTAGAGATGGAGGAAGGAAAGAATCATTTGTCGCCAATAAGAGAGAATGTAGATGATGATGATTCGGTAACTGTGGTTTTTTAGGAAGACGGGGAGAATGATGAAGTGATGGCAGTAAAAAGGAGAGCGGATGGGGAGCTCATCCCCAAGAATCAAAGAGTTGAAGGAGCCCCATTAGACAACCTTCTCAACCATTCTTCTGTTGCAAAATTTGGTACCACGTCGCCAAGAAAGACGTGCAGCTAGTAGTAGGAAGAAGAAAGTTCGTAGAGGAGAGGAGGCCGACCTAGCCTGTCATGCACGTAGATACGATGCTATCTCGGAACTAGTAATTACGTCCACGGGCATAACTCACAGTCAACTTCTTCGTGGCGACGAGGTTGATGCGAAGAATAACTTAGCTCGGTTGTTTTCTGGCCATCTACCACAGAAGATTGGGATGGTGACAGAAGGAGGGGATACTCCACATGGGTGTAGAACGTTGAAGGTGAGGAATATTCACATCTATGGAATCCCCACTTTTGCACTTATGGATTCGGGGGCGATACCGAATGTCCTGTCGAAGGAGTTTACAGACAAGTTGTCGGTCGTTCCGAAGGAGACCCGTAAGAGCATTCAGGTCGCTACGAGAGTGAAGTCGCAAGTTGTAGGAATTCTGAAAGAAGTACCGGTTGCATTTGGATAACTCTTGGATTCTGTTGACTTCTTGGCAATGGAAGGTTCTACCTTTGACGGCATAATTGGTGATCCTACCATGGAAGACTGGAGAGGAATCATATACCTTGGTAAGAGGAAGGTATCTTTAATGAAGGGACATCAAGCTGTTGAACTCCCATCGATACCGGATTACAGGCGGGACAAGCTTGTCACAGAAGAAACGGATAGTGAGGATTTCACTTCTGATTCATCGGACGCGCTCTCGTCGGAGGAAGAATCGGAGGTGAGGAAGGAGAGTTTGTGATAATGATGAAAAGCTACGTGAAGAAGTACCCGGAGGTTCGGTGTGAAAAGTCGCTGGAGATATGTGGATCTCATATTCAGATGGAGTTGGGGAAGGAGATCAAAGCCGAGTTTGATAACCTAGGAAAAGGAGACCGGAAGAAGTATTCCGATTTGTTGATTAGCAGTGAAACAGTAGCTAACTCACTATATGATCTTCGTCAAGCGAACGTGCAGGTGAAACATCACTTCGAGTTGACCAATGATGAGCCGATTTACTCGACGAACCATAGGATGTATGCAAATGATAACGGCATGGTGCGCAAGGATCTCGACAAAATGTTGGACGTTGGGATCATGACTCCAGCATCGTCTGCGTGGTTCTTTTCGGTGGTTATTTCAACCCGAAAAATGGTAAGCCTAGGTTCTTTGTTGATTATAGGGCACTAAACAGGAGAATGAAGGGTTATTGTTGGACTATTCCAAAGATTAAAGAGATCTTTGATGAATTGGAAGGGGTAAGGGTGTTCCCTACACTCGACCTCTTTAGCGGATACTGGCGGGTTCGGATTCGCAAGGATTGCAAGGATGAGACGACGTTCTTATGTCGCTTTGGGACTTTCCAATTCCAATTCATGCCTTTTGGTCTGATGAACGCGCCTTCGACCTTTCAACGCATTATTGGCCCAGCTCCTCGAAGGGTTCAGTTTCGTACGGGTATACCTAGATGATGTTGTGGTATTATCGGATACTATCGAAGAACATTTTGAACACTTGAAGACAGTTCTCGCACGCGTCTCTGCCGCTAACCTTAAGTTGAAATTTTCCAATTGTTTATTCGTCCAAAAGCAAGTCAATCTGTTGAGTCACGTTGTCGATTCGAGTGGTGTTCGCGTAGATGAGAGGAAGGTACAAGCCATCCAAGAAATCCACCGACCCAGGACAGCCACAGAATTACGCAGCTTCTTGTGATTGGATGGCTATTGTTGACACTTCATACGTGGATCTGCGAAAAAGTCAGCTCTGCTTCATACCGGGACGTCTGGGAGGAAGGAATACGTGTGGAATAAAACGATGGAAAAGTAATTCGTCGCGTCAAATAATTTGTTCATGACGATCCCTGTTTTGTCGTTTTCAAATTTCGAGAAACAATTCTTGTTCGAGACTGACGCGTCCGCATCTGTAGTCGGGGCCATTATAACACAGAAGAAGGATAATGGGAAGTTTCACCTGATCCAGTTTGCGATCAGAACGATGATCGATGCTGAACGCCGATATGAAACCTACGATAGAGAAGCACTGCAAATAATATTCGCCTTGAAGAAGTCCCGCATATACTTTCTTTCGTCACATTCCTTCAAGCTCGTGACGGATCATGAGACCCTCAGCTATACCTTAAAAAGTAAGGATATACATGGCCGCCTTGCACGTTAGATAGATTTTCTCGCCGAGTATGATTTTGAGATTATATATAGACTCGGAAAGGAGAACGCAGCTACTGACTTCTTGTCCAGAGAGCCGAAGGGTTTGGTGCCGATTGATAGCAATGATTCTGACGTGCTTTGTGCAACTTTGGAGGCCAAGGAGCAGGGAGAAGCAGATGTGGAACCCTTTCTAAGTCAGATCAGGAGATATTTTCTGGGAAATCAGGATAGATCGAGTGGTGCGAGCCTAAGTGCAGCCATTAGAAGTTCATCCAAGCAATACTTGATGTGGGAAAATAATCTCTTCAGAAGAACAGAGTCAGGACCCAAGGTGGTGGTGCCTATCTCGGATAGAGCCTGAGTCCAAGGTGGTGGTGCCTATCTCGGATAGAGCCTGAGTGTTTAAATTATTGCATCAATAGATGGGGTACTGGGACTATAAGGCGACGAGGAAGTTCGTCATAGACAGATACTGGTGGCCTAATGTGCACCCCGATATTTCTGCGTATGTGAAATCTTGCGATCCTTGCCAGAGATTGAAGTCCCTCCCGAAATACTACACCAACCTGAGCCGAACATTGAGCAACCTTTTCGAAGCATTTTCGATTGAATTTTCTGGGCCGTTCCCTAAGTCTTCCAAGGCTTCCCAGTACCTATTGATCTGTGTCGAATTTCTCACCAATTGGTCGTTGGAAAGAGCTACGAAGGATGAAACAGCAGATACGGTAATAGAGCTCGTCCAAGAAGAAATTTTGAACTCATTCGGTCCGCCGAAGACCATCATAAGCGATAATGCCTCCTGCTTCTTGGCCATGTCACTTCAGAAGTTCGTGGAGGAACATGGGATTACATGGAAAACCGTGTTATCCTATGCACCTATGTAGAATTGGAAAGCTGAAAGGATGGGGGGACGTTGAAGAAGAGTATCGGTAGAGTGGTAGCCGGAGAGGTTGGACACTGGGAAGATCAGGTGGATAAATCGCTGTATGGATATCGTTGTCGACCCTTGTCCAGCTCTTTGTCTTCATTCAAACTCTTATATGGAGTAAAGCCGATGATTCATGTTACAGAGAATCCATTGAGTGTTGGCTCCGCAACCTTATAAGAGGTGTTGGAAAAATTGTTTGTCCAATCTTCACGAATGGGTAGGGTTCATAACCAGAAGACGAATGTGGTATTAGTGGACGAGAAGAAGGTGCGGGAGTTTTAAGCAGGGGAATTGGTCCTTGTTGTGGATGGGCGTGTGGTAGGATCTGGTAATAAATGGACAGCATTCAATTCGATATACTACGGCCCATGCTGTGTGAAACGAGCGAATCATCCTAGGTACGCGCTGATCTATAGTAATGGAAAACATATTCGTGTTGAAATACACGCGCGCAGACTCGTGAAATACGAACTGCGCCCGTGTCACCTTTATTATTTTACGCGTTAACTTCCCCTCTCATGCGATGGCGCTTGCGCTGTAGGACTCTCCTTGTGGTATTATTGGGATTTTTATTTTTAACTTCTTCCGGTCTTCTCGGCTAAGTTTTCAACACTCATATCTCAGTAACTCCAACTAATTCAACTCCTTGCCCAACACAGGCCCTCATACCATCCATCGAATGCGTTGAGCAGAATTTCTCTGAATAACCCCAGATCAGACCGGTAGATGCATCAAAACACACGACGTGATCAACAAATTGGTCTTGCGGGACTTGGCGTTTCCGACCCTCTAGGAGAAGAAGATAGACCCCCGTTGATTGGCTCAGAATACAGCTGATCGTGTCGGATGGGTGGTCAGATATACGACGGGAGAACGATTTCATCACTCTCTTGAACCACGAGACTCCTTGCGCGAGACTGGGAACTGGCACCGTCCCTTTAGAAAAGGTCACTAAACCAAAATCACACCCTCCAATAATGGATACCGCATTCAAAATGGCAGCCCCAATACATTGGCCGTGCGGAGAATAACATAAGACTGGATTTAGTGGGCTTACAAGGCTGATTGATGTTGCGCCCGACTTGCGCGCATCGGGGGCAAAAATGGTAATAAATTGGCTCAAGGCAGTGGTCGTAGAGCTGGATCTTGTAGTTCATCTCGCCTTGGACTCACTTGAAAATAGTTGGTGTGGGTGCGAGAAAGTTACCATTCACAAGTAGATCGCAGGGGTTGTGGCGGATCGTCAACAGAGAACGGGAGCCCTAAAACGGAGACTGTGTGGAAGTCTATTCCGAAGAAGGTCTTCACACCACCGCCTGTGTGTTGGGACCCAAATTATCCGATCTTTCGGAAGGATGGGCGGTTTCCAGTGGAAAGTACGATCCATTTGATAGCGTAATCGAAATAATCGCGGGGGCCTGGATGGTTTGGTATGAGTTCACAAAACCCGAGCGGTCGATATAGTGGCTGTGAAAGTTGTGGTTATTAAAGACGATCCAGTTGAAGATCCAGCGGATGGTTGAAAGGGTAGCATTGATGTCACAGCGCAAGTAGTAATCTTCGATAGACAAGCGTTCGCGTTCCAACTCAACTGTCCAACCCCTTTTTCTTTTTGTGATGCTGTAGATGGAAAACACGTCCCAACCGACTTTTCACGTCAGGAATCTCCCCCGAACCCCCCTGCTAGTCGTCGTGTCCCCTCTGATGAGGGATAACACACGAGTCAACCGGCGGGGGTAAGGCTATTTCCGTCTGTATTAGTCGGTACGGCGCGTAAGGTTCTGTCCGTCGTGGCAGAACGTGTGGAGGAGAGTGATGATTGGGGATTAGAAGATAATGGTATGGACGCGGTGTTATTGGGCGGGATATTCAATTGTAAGGGGCTGCTTGAGTCAGTGGAAGACATCTTGAGGGGTTCGTGTGGAAAGAAGGAAGAAAAAAAAGTGAAGGAAGGATGGGGGAGAGAAGTTGGGAATTGGGCGAAGGCCAAACTAGTAACAGACCCATGCTCTGGTTTGAAATGGGAGTCGTGTCAGAGCGAGAATCTTATTTTATGTTGTGTGTTGATTTTATTTTGTTTGTAACGTGTAGTAGTCTATACAAATCAATTGGTTTTGATGGAGATACTGTAGTACAATTCTGCACCACATGTGGGGTGATTAATGGTGCAGGATGTCTGAAGGTTGATTGGTATCTCAAGTGGCAGATGATACACGTGTTGGATTGAGTACAGTGAGGAAAGGGGTTAGTAATAGCTTCTGCTCGGCGAAGAGGAGAAAAACCGAAAAAAGAGGAAAGAACTCAGGCGAGGACGATTAGCTTGGCGGTGGAACTTTAATAAAAACGTTTTTCTTTTTCTCTGGGGTTTTTGGCACGTGCTCCCTTTTATGGCACCAACACAATACTCTTGCCTTTAAGGCATGAGAGATGAATATTTGAGGTCCATTCTCAGCTTTCCGGATGATTAAT
The DNA here is from genome assembly GCA_032358235.1 of Odonthalia washingtoniensis. Taxonomy (NCBI): domain Eukaryota; phylum Rhodophyta; class Florideophyceae; order Ceramiales; family Rhodomelaceae; genus Odonthalia; species Odonthalia washingtoniensis. The sequence goes on from JAULBU010026876.1 coordinate 10,365, forward strand.
CTGTCATAGTTGAAGCCGAAGGCTAGCGCCACTCTCTCATCAAGTTTTTGACGTATGGTTTGACAGAAGCCGTCCGATTGTTGCGTGATGACCAGCTCCTCTAGGGAGGTTTATTGGAATGAAGGGTCTGATGTTTTTGGACTCGGCAAGGTTGCGCACACCGCGTGGGCGGGGAGGTCATCCAGATCGTTGTCATCCAGTTGGTGATCGTCATCCGTCATTTCAAAATTACCTTCTTGTACACGTGGGGCAAAAAAATGTTAAACGTGTATAACCATCATGTGTATGAGCGTTGTTTAATGACAGGAAGGAGGTCTTCTGGTTAGTGTGATTATCCTATTGAATAGTGAATCACCGGAGGTCTTCAGTGTCGTCCGAAATTGCGTCGGCAGATGTTCGGAGGCAAGATAATGCGTCTGCTTGCGTGTTAGTCTTATAATTTTTGTATTGTATGTGGAAATAGAATTCAAATAGTCGTAACCGCCATCGCATGAGTCTGTCTGATGGATCAGTAATTGTTAGCAACATGCCAAGCGCTGCGTGGTCTGTGTAAAAGATGAACTTCTCGTAGAGAAGGTATGGATGGAACATTTTTAGAGGCCACACAACGGCGAGAATTTTTGTTCGGTTTCTGAATATCCCTCATCTGCTTGGTTCAATGAACGGGAACAATACCAGATTGTTTTTCGTTCCCCCTCTTGGTGGGTTTGGAACAGTGCACAGACTACTTCGTAGTTTCTTGCGTCCGTATAGACGGAATACGGGAGGTTTAGTTGAGGTGAAGCCAGTATATGCGGGCTGCAAACGGCCTCTATCAAAGATTGGAAGGATTGGAGTTGTTGCTTATTCAGTTCGAATGAGTCGGGGCTATTATTCTTCAATAGTTCGTTAAGTTTTGACGCTGTGTTAGTGAAGCTTGGTATGAACTGTCTATAGACGTTTCACAGTCTAAAGAAGGATGGTAATTACGTCTTTGAAGTTGATTACTTTGCTTTACGGAGGGATTCCGTGTTTGTTCGATCTATTTCCAGTTCACCTGGTTTGATGACGTGACAAAGGTACTCGTAAGAAATGGCACTTATTGATTTTCAAAGTGACACCGGCTGCTGTGAGGCAGATTAAGATTTATTCTATATGATTGATGTGTTCCTCCACTGACTTGGAGTATATAATAACGTCATCGAAGTATATTAGACAAGTCTGCAACTTGTAATTGGTCACAACAAGGTATAACGCGCGTTGAAATGTTGCGAGAGCGTTTGTGAACCCGAATGGCATTTGGTTGTATTGATACGTGCCCACGTGGCGTAGTATCGTGGTCTTCGATTTGTCAGCTTCTTTGACTGGTACTTGCCAATAGCCAGAATATGCATCCAAGGTTGAAAAAATCTTGGCGTCTCCAAGTGAGTCAATACACTCGTCCATACGGGTAAGTTGGTAGCTGTCCTTCACGGAGGATTGACTAAGCTTTTAGTAGTCGATAAAAAATAGGAGTTTACCGTCCTTCTTGGGTGCGCAGTTACATCAGCTATTCTTGCGCCTGCAAGACATAAGTGATTGTCATACAAGCGTGGTGTTGGTTCAACGAGGATTAGTCCTTGGCGTGCTGTCTTGACTGGTATCCAGGTTTATGTCTCCGGTTCTATAACCGTCTGTTCTGCAACATATATTTTTGGTGAAGCCCTTCCCTTTGCGGGTATGTATTCCTGCTCTTCTGGCAGTGGTGGAGCTTCTAAGAGTCTCTTGTTTGGTTTTATATCGATGGATACTGTCGTGCCATCTTCGAGTTCAACTCACCACCTGCGCGGGCGGATCGCCTTGACATTCTTGTCGCAGAAATCAAAACCGAGGATGACTGACGTCGCAAGTCTGTCAGTCACGCAAAAGGTAGCATCTCCGACTGAAAGCCAAGTTGCGCTGACAGCTTTATCGTCCCTGCCATGGTGATAGGTCTATTGTTCGGGTATCGTATATTTCTTGATCTGTTGAGGGGCTTGATGAATTTATCCGACCCATACGGTAGGTCGGAGCATCGGATAAAACTGGATCTGGCACCGGTATCCAGGACTGCAGCGAACAGTTTCGTCGAACGTAACGATAAAACAAGATTTGCGCAGACTCGATAGTTACGTCGAACAAGTACGAATACTGCAAAATGTGCGTCTATACGCTTCACTCTCCGCCGTGGGCGTTGGAGGCAACCGAAAATATTTCTTGATGTTTACGGAGCGATGCTGTCGATAATGGTGGCACGGTAACTTTGTGAAGGAGTCGGTGGGCGACTCAATATTTCCTTCACAAAAAAAATTGCGGTAAGCTCCCCGGCCCGTTTACCTGGGTCTGATTACTGGTTGGGGTATTGGTATCCTTCCCCGTATTCAGGTTACTATTTTCCTGGCGTGCGAGCGCGAACTGGGTCATACGGTACGATTTTACCAGCACCATAGACTTGTGTGATGGGAAAACGTCTCGTAGTTGGTGATAACTTTCTCCATGTCGGAGTAATGCAACGGACACTTTGGTGAGATGTGGTCTAATTCATAACATTGGTGAGAAATCAATTGCTGATGTGTCTGGTCGTTGCGGTTGTTGGAACTCCTTCCCACTCAATTCGATGTTGAGGCACGTCCATCGAAATTGATATATCCCGGTCTCACCGCGTTGTTTTCGTACAGTTCCAATTCTTCGTTACTTCCCCTCTCAACGAAGTGGACGGCAAATCATTTTTTCCAACGATTCTTCAGGAGCTGTCATGTTGTACTCGTATTCGGCCGATTGATGGTCAATTGATTCTTCCGCGAAATTTACTTCGAGTATAGCTTTCGATCCCCCGAGTGGCATGATGTGCGATTGCGGCCCGTTGATAGGGAAAACGTAGAAGTTGAGGTGCGTCTTTTTGACTCGGTGCGGTATTAAATTTTATGTCTTTTTTGTCTTGTTCCACCTCGAAATTCGAGTTTTGTTGTGTACCGTGCTCCAAGAGTGCGTTGACGTCCGAACGTAATACTTTTACGGCTTCGGCGACGGACTCTGTTAGAGAGGTCATCTTTTCGGCAAGAGATAACTTAATAACCGTAAGCTCTTCTTGTAGGTTTTATATTCCTCCTCGAAATCGGACATTCGGGTAAGTTTTTATTCCAGACGTAAATTTAAGTCTGTTACTTTTTTGTTGAGTTCCACGGATTCTTCGCCGCTAATGCGTTGTACTGTTTCCTCACGAGAGAGTTGGCCAGCAGAAGGTGCAGGAGTATCCACGAAACCGGTTCTTGGAGTTGCGCGGGAAGCATTACGCGGGCCCACGGTAGGCTACTGGTCGCAGATCAGCTTTTTCTTAACCGGGGCTTCGGTATGCCCGTTGCCTTTTTATCCATCTAAAGTCAATTGTCACCTAGTTGGTTCAAGGCTGGGAGACCAGATGTGGTGCAATGCACTTCCGAAAAGATAGTGAAGGAAGGGAGCTGACATTAAGGGTGTTCGGGCCCTCGTTCCGCAGCAGCCTACGTGAATGGAAAATCACTCCACGAAACGGGGAGGGGGTTGAGTTAATTTGTTGTTCAGGTGAATTCCACCACAATGCTGGTGTTTTCGAGCGACTGTCGATGACAGGGGTGTGGAGGAAATTGACGATGTCCGTACCAGGTTACGCTTGTCAGACGGAGGGAAGGAACACGACTTTGGATGGGGTCGGACCAGTGTTGACGGTTGTAAAGCGCGGTTGGTCATCTCGGACACGATGTTGGGATACTGTCGTAACCTAAGGGGCTTCGTTGTTGATGGCGAAGTGCAAGTTCGTGGTCAGATTCAGACGAAATAGTACTTGCCTTTATTAGAGTTTAAGAAAGGTACACGCAAAAACCTCTTAAGTAGGCTCCACCTACTGTCGAGTGGCAGGGCAACTAACTGTAAAAGATAGCGGAGCAGAAGCCACTGATGCTGTGTAATGGGCAACAATTTTCTAAATTCACGTGGCGATTGTGAAAAACCACCAAAAAATATGGTCCTACACAAAAGAAAAAATAAAAAAAAAGTCACTAAAACATTTACGTGTCCAAAAACGAATAGCACCACAGGAATTGACGATTTCACTGTTTTTCAGTCGCTCGAAAATTCTAAGCTTCTTCAGGAAAAGACTATGGGAAATACATAACTGGATAAAGTGCTATCCAACTACAAAGACACATTTAGAGATGAGTTGTCTAACGGTCTACCGCCGGAAAGAGAGGTAGATCACGCAATAGAATTGCAACCTGGTATAAAACATCCTAAACTACCTTTGTACCAACTATCTTCAGCTGAATTCGTTGCAGTGAAAGAGTACGTGCAAGATATTTTACGGGCGGGGAAGATTCGAAGAAGCAAGTCACCATATGGAGCATCAATTTTTATTGTGATGAAACCAGATAAGCTTCGATGTGTGGTGGACTACAGAGCGTTGAATAGAATTATGAAACGAAATAATACGCCAATACCACTCTGAAATGAGATGTTTGATCGTCTAGGGGAGGCTAACTATATATCGAAGCTTGACTTGAAGAGTGGTTTCCATCAGATAAGAATGGGTTAGTCGGACATTGAAAAGACTGCTTTCATGACGAGATACGGACAATTTTCGTATTTGATTATGCCGATGGGGCTATGTAATGCCCCGGCTACATTTCAAATGCTGATCGGAAGATAATTGGTAGCGTCACAATAAGCGCAATATCGGACAATAAACATACTGTTTCAATCACCTATTTGGTTTTGGAAGGATTGTCAGAGTGGGTTATCGGCAGAAACGTCACAAGAAAGAGAAATATCGAGCCCATAAATAAGAATGAGATTTTTTTATAGTAAAAAATGAAATGGATTAGATTTCATTAGTAAATGACGAATTCCTCAGCTACATTCCATTTGATGTTTTCTACCACAGAAATAAAACCGAGTCAGTTTTATGTTATTTATATGGAAATGTCCTTAAAGACATCTCATGGGAAAAGACTAAGGCGATTATAGATAAAGTGCACAAACATGTGTGCGATCATACCTGTTACACTGATTTTAAACTTTTATTCTAAAGGAACAGTTTCTGGAATCATGAAGTAGAAAAGTATTTGAAATTGGCAATAGCACAATGTCACGCGAGCAGATGCACAGCACCACCTCAACCAAGTAGGAAAGTATCAATTTAGTCATTATTGAAATCTTTCAACGGAGTGGTATGCCTTGATCATTTTCATCTAGATAATGCTGGAATAATGCACAGTATGGATTTAACTACAAGATACTCTACAGGATACATTGTATGGAGTAAGTCGATGAATGATGCAATATGTGGTTTTGAGGCATCCTGAAAATCACAATTATTGTCACCGCAAAGTGGTATTGCGGATAAAGCGTTTGCCGCACAAGAATTCCTAAAATATATAAAAGAAAATGATATTTAATTCAAAAAAAACCACCTCGAAGGCATTACAAAAATGCGGTCGAATCAAAGCACAACATAATACGAAATGTATTTCTTTGGTTAAGTGAAGATGACAGCAATGGTATTAATACAAATACTTTTGTATACAAATCAATTTAAATAAGCAATGAATTATTTGTTAATCATACTATGAGAGCATTTGAAATGGCAAGAGGCTTCAGCAAACCAATATTGCAAAAGAGTATAACAAAAATACCCCAAGAAATTACAAATGCCGAAAACCAGTTGCAGGTACAAAGAAAAATGGATTTAATATTAAAATACAAAGCTGTTAAAGATATACCCATCGGTATCTGTGATGCATCCAAAATTTGTAGCGACTCTGAACAGTTAATCACAGTTATAACTCACGTTTATCTTCCGAACAAACTGTGTACCTGTACTCTGCTTCAATACTTCAATTATACGGCAGTTTTTTTAGAACAGAAATGTCATCTCCACCACACAATAATACTCAAGGGAATAATTCCTAACAACATCTTAACAAATTACCTAATTTTACGTCTGATGGTGCATCGCGTGAAATCATCCCCATCACACCTCCAACGCGATCTCGTCAGGGAAATGACGACATCAGCACATTTTTAGAAAAGATGAAATTGTATGTTGAGAATGCAGGAGCGCAGTCTGGTTTTAAATTTGTTTCATGGACGTCATGTATAGACCCTCGCTTAATGCATGGTCTCTTGGTTCCTCTTGAATTCTTTCCAGCAAATTCAACATCCGAGCTCAGAGATGATATGATTTCTAAAGTCTTACAGCAACGTATGGCCAAAGTACACCGCTACCAGATTTAGAAACGTTAAGACAAAAAATTAAGAAAACGGTGAGGTGTTGTATGCAAGATAGTGACCCTTGTAAACGTATACGCATGCTTCGTGTCGATTCATGCCAGGATTTATACGATATGGGTCTTCAAAACTTCATGAGAGAAAGTCCAAAGAGTGCCGTAAATATTTTTCTGTAACTGGTCCGCCCTGTCGCATTGCATGATAAGTTACGCAAAGTCTCTGACTTTATTGGGTCTTTTAAAACGGATTTCTTCGCTTTTCCGGATCTCGCAATCAAAAAAGCCGAAGAGTGTGATGAATTGGCTTCTGCTTTCAACAACCAATTGTCCAACTATTAAGTAGCTTATTTGATAATCCAACAGAGCGCAAGTCAGAAAAACCTCATTTTAAAAAGAACCAAACACATGAAAGTTCTACAAATAGATCTTTTTCTCAATCCGCAGAACCTTAAAAATGTCTTTACCCTGATTGTACTTAAAGACACATTCTAAGAAACTGCAAGAACACCCCAAACACAATGAAGAAGAATTTGTTCGAAAAGATAGCCGAAGGACTGAATACATCTTAAAAATCTTCTGGAAAAATTAAATCAAATAGCCAATGTGGTTCTTCAGCAAGTATATATGGACGTTCTGAAGATAAAATTGGTGCGTTAAATGTTAGAAAATTAACACCACCCGCTGACCAAAATTTATGAGAATCAAATGATAGAGAATTTTACATGGAATACAGTAAATTTGGTTTTGCTTGTAGAGCTGATTCAGGTTCAGACGCACTGACTGTCTCGCAGTCAATTATTGATTTCCTCACAGCTTTTGGTAATTTTATGCCAATAATGTCTACCCAAACATCTCCCAACTTAACTGGAGTCGATGGTCAGCCTCCTATAATTACATTAGAGGCAT
>JAULBU010026887.1:0-17524 GCA_032358235.1 Odonthalia washingtoniensis
ATGGTGTCGACTCGAAATTTTGACTCAACCGGTAAAGGACTATTTCTGTCAAATTCTCTCTTCAGATGCAGTTGTGGCTGCCTGCATGGGTGGATCTCGTTTTCACGGTATTTATCAGTCTCATATTAGTGGTGAACAGGAGAAGTGATTCCAAGTTAAAATTTTCGACAATCCTACCGAGTGATTCGAACTTAATCTTAATATCCGAGATAAGAGAATCGACCCACGCCTTTCGTTTGCAATTTCTGCCACTTTCCACTTTCAAATTGAAACGCTTTTCCCGAATATAGTTTTTCGTGTAATAAATACATGGAGGCTTCGCACGCCACATACTATCTTCGCGATAATTTTTGTACTCTTATTTATGAGTCATATTCGCACAGCCTACTACACATGTATATTTATGCCTCTGCGTGAATAGTCCTAAAATTGGCGAACAGTTTTAGAAGAAATTCGAGCGGTATTGTTTTCTTTTGCATCGTAAATTATGCATGCAATGATGGTCTCCCGGATGAAATGTTTAGCACCTGATGCACACGTCGAATGGATGGTTCGGGCACAGGTTGATACGGTGACAGGTTGCGAATGTGACACAGCTCGGTTGTTTCTGTTGGGTGGAAATATGCGCCATGGTACACCATCTAAGCATTTTACATAAAGAAGGGCCAGATTAATTGGAATGGTACTCACGATTTATTTGTGGTTGATTTAGTCTGTAGTGCAATTAGTTTTTGGACACGTATATTTTTAGTGACGTTTATCATATTTTTTCTTTTGTGAAGGAACCCATTTTTTGGGTGGATTTTCACAATCGCCACGTTATTTAAGACATCGTTTCCCATTACACTGTACCGATGGATCCCACTGTGCTACCTTGTGCTGTATGCTCCCCCTCCTGCCGTTCGTCAGCATATGTAACCTACTCAAGAGGCTTTTGCGTGAGCCTCTCTTCAATTGTAATAGAGACAATCGTTTTTCAGACTTCAATCGCCCCCAACGCTTGGCTTCCACATAATTGTCTAACCATCTTTGACATTGGCCTTCGCCTGTCAACGTAGACGTTAGCTCTAGACTCCTCCTTTCAAGCGTTCTAAATCCGTTAGCCTAACGTTAGTCGTGCTGTACCGATAATACTGTCCTTCAACCCCACCTCCAACGAGGTAGTCATTCGACCATTCTATATTTCTGCGCGTAGTGCGCGTTAGAGATCTACCATCCATATACTCTTGTCGTTAGTTCACCATCCGACACGACTATTCGTGAACAGTCAACTACTACCTACACCTACATTTTCTGCTTTCCTTCCCTTTTGGTAAAGTTCTGTGACATATGAGCTACTCGGAAGGAAGGACTTGAACCCCTTTAGTGTCTCGTCCACTCCCTCTATTGGGAGTTCATTGCACTACATCTGGTATTCCAGCCTTGAATCTTCTAGGTGGCACTTGAATACAGATGGATACCGACAAGACTACGGGCATTCCGAAGCTCGAACTTCGAAAAACCGGGTCTGTGACCGGAAGCCTACCAACGGGCTCGCGTAATGATTCCTGCGCCACTTCAAGAACCAGTTCTGTAGACAATCCCGCACCGCTAGGTGGCCGACTCACTCGTGACGCAACCATACAGCGCATATTTGGTGAGGAATCTGCAGGCCTAGAAAAAAGAGTAACAACCTTAAACATTCGTCTGGAAGAAGAACTTACCCGCAATGCTGAATTCGAGGAGGACTTCAAAATCTCTGTTATGAGCTTACGGCAATTAAGCAAACACCCGGCAAAAAGATACCCTCTCCAGCAGAGTCTGTGGTTGAAGCCGTGAATTTACGTTCGAACGGAAACGCACTCTTGGAACATGGTACATAAATACAACAAAACTCGACTATAGAGATGGAACAAAAAGAAAAATACGTCCCAGTACAGGCCCAAGAAGTGTAATGCAATGCAATTCCAGAACTGAAGGAAGGAAAACAGCACTAAAGGTGTTCGGAGTCCTCGTTCCACGGTAGCTCGTGTGGGCAGTACACTACACCAATAAAGTGGAGGTAGGATGATGCTGAGTAAGTAGGTAGCTGTCATCCCGGTGTTTGTATGACGCCGGTGTAGTTTTGTGGCGACTTGAGTCAGATGGATGGGGGATGCGCGCCGAAACGGTTGGTCGATGGTCCAATATCTACTCCGTGAGGAGGGAGGAGGTTGGAGCGGTTACCAGTGATGACGCGGCTAACGGTCGCCGGTTCTCGTACACGGTTGTAAAGCGGGGGAATTGGCTAATGGTGGCGCAGCGAACGTTCTGCCAGAGCCGAAAGAGCTTTGTCGTCGCGAAAAATGCAAGTAGGGGTAGATGAAGTCTCAGAAACGCTTGTCTTTATTAGAGTTCAATAGAGGCACACGCAAAAAGCTCTTAAGTAGGCCCCAACTTCTGTCGAGTGGCAGGGGAGCGAACGGTACAAGGTAGAGGAACAGGAGCAACCGGTACAGTGTAATGGGCAACAATGTTCTAAGTTCACGTGGTGATTGTGAAAAGCCACCAAAAAATGTGGTCCTACACAAAAGAAAAAATATGACAAAAGTCACTAAAACATTCACGTGTCCAAAAACTAATTGCACCATACGACTCTCTTTTCAAGAGTAGAGCACTCTGTGAGAGTCATCAGTGAAACAATTAATTCCAGTTTATATATTTCTTATATCTTCTTCCACCCATTCGTGCCTTGGCGTCAGTTATCGAACAGAAGTATTCGTGATATTTTCTCTACTTCGCGTCATAAGTGACAGAAAGAATTCTCCTCTGCCTGGAACACCAGGGACAACAGAGTCTGTAGATAGTCTTTCAGCGATTGTGCCTTCCGCGAACGAAGCGACTTCTCCTGCGATAGACACACCTACATCGTGTGGAGAAAATAATCAACCGGTTTCAACCGTACTAACCGACAATGCGCCAGATGAAGGGATGCCCCCTGTTTCCACCCGTGGAATGAAAACTCTTGATCCATCTACGCCGTTTGTACAACCTATCCCCGTCCCAGGCGTTGAGAAGAACATACCTCAAGAGGAGGAGAGGAGACAGACCAGATTCTTGGCTGTTGCGAACAAATCGTAACCGACACCAATTGCGTATGATGATGCCGGAAAGTTTGATGATCCAGCACTTTACAGGCCGGCCTCGTGGTTCGATAAGGCGGCCGTCCTGGATGGGTCGATAATTCCACGTTATGCATATAACGGTTTTCTTCCCGGGGGTATCCCGTTAACGGCGATGAAGACCGAGTCGTGATGGAGAAAATTCTGTTGCTATGACGACGACCTTCGGGTTGGGAGCGGTCGAACTGTGTCTGGTGTTCGTATGTAATTTGCCAAGGGGCCCATACCGGTCTGAACCGTTTCTTGACGTGTACAACACTTCCAGATAACATCCGTGCAGACCTATGACTCTATCGCACCCAAGGCGAAATAGAGTATGTGAAAAATATTGATAAGGTTACAGCCGAGATGTTGGAAGGCTGGAGAGGACAACTCATGGTTTCAAATGAGGCCATACTATTCACGAAACCCTCCGTTGAGGCTGAATTTCGGTATTTCCGCAAGAAATCCGCATACTGGAAGGTCTGAGTTAGAGACGAACGTCGATTTAGGTCGACGTACTGTTTGACGGTTCCCTACTCATGCATTACGCATCATCATCGCCGCCCCAACACGCGTAAAAATGGATGGGTAAAGTTAACCAAGGGCTGGGGTCGCGTTGAGGTCTCCAGAGGGTGCCTTGTTGAACTTCCTCCGTGCTTTTCCTATATTTGGTCGGAGATGCATAACGACCCCGATTGTGGGTTTTTGCTTACACCGAAATGGTGGCTAAGACTGCGGCCTTCCTTATTCAGAAAGAGTATAATAATTTCCGAATTTGGGCCGTTTCTCCTCACACGATTGGATTCAGTCGGGAGCTTGACCTCGTACCCATTCTTGGCAATCAATAAAATGTGGACGAGTACCTTGGTATCGTACGTGTGATCGAGCGCACGGATTTTAACCAACTGTCGCCCATGTGACGTGCACGTGGGGAGAAGAAAGAAGATAGTTTACCCGGGCGTGTTGGTCCCGGAGCTGACTGGTTGTATTACGATCCCTTTGCTCGTCGTGCTATTGGTGAAGCGGAAGCGTATCGTTTTTCTGTTAGGCAGCGTGCGCCGATTCCAGAGGGTCACCTGTTGGATTTTTACTTTGACACTGTCCGAGATGGTTGGGTTGGTACTTCTACCGGTAATAACCGTGATGATGGTGATGAACGTATCCCGTCGAGCGGTGCTCGTTGTTGGGATAATGAAGATGCCGATATGGAGGAATCTGAGCGTTCCCTTTACTCGTATGGGAAACCATCCGGGGCTCGTGGACCTGTTTCTGCAGTTTTTTCTAATCCGCCTCCAATGTCTGGGAGTGTTGGTACCGACTATGGTACTGGAGTGGTGAGGCAGTTCCGCTGTGAGGCCGTAGTTGACGATCGTTAACTCACAGGGAGTTAGGTTGAGCTACGCGGTCATCTCTGCGGTCGCCTTTCTTAGATTTGATCTTGTTTGTTTGTTCTCACCACATTTTTAATTCGTGTCAACTATTTGGCCACCTCTTTTAGAGTTTGGTGTTCAGTGTTTTTGTTGATTCATAACCAGATAAATTTATCCGTTTTGCGTATTATGATGCCACTTGTTCGGGAGGTGTATTGTTCCGACGCTCATGAAGTAGCGGTAAGTTTTGTTGTGCTGAACCAGGATTAGGTGATTCAGTTTGTACTGGTGAGGAGGCGACGACTAGTGTAGTGTTGACTGTTCCAGAAAATCGCATCTGTTAGGTTGAATGTTGAAAGCGCCGAAAAGTCGCGAGTCGCCACTCCCCCCTCATGGATGTGATGTTTTATGTTGGGTTGGAGTCTGCGTCCGTTGAGGATGGTTTGTTTGTCCGGCGTTGTCACCGTTGTTGTCATTTTGGCGCCATGCGGAGAGTTATATGCCGTTCGCAATATCTTGTACACGTGGAACAAGATATACTTTTGTTACACGTGTATTGTCATTTGAGCATCTAAACAAGAACGTATATATCACCAATGTGAACGATATTGTAACATACACGACGGCGTATGGCGTTACTATCCAAATGGCACTGAAATCTAGGTCCAATTTCCTTACCGGAATTTTTTTCTTCCATTAGTGGTGCCATGACATGTATATTACAGGTGTACCATTTCCACCGGTCGACGTCTGAGCGGTCTGCTCAGTTTGCGCCATGGTAAGGGGTAAAGGTACTGTCGGACTGCTACTGAGAATGAGAGGCGGTTCACCTAATAGGCGCGAACGCAGCGCAGGAGGTCGATATGTGGGACGACTGGTTGTTGGTTGTTTGTTGGCGGATTTCGTGTTGTTCATAGAGGAGCGGTTGTGTTTAGAACTAGTTGGATTGTGTGATGAAGAAGCCTGGAAAACCAAGTGAATCCGACGGGTGGGATTAAGAAGAAGAAGCATTTCTGAAAATTTAGAGAGTTTGAGCTGGCCCCTGTGTTCCAGTGTCAGCAAGGGGTTGTTCAGTGTACATTTTGGGCTGTTTTCCCATCAGTGGTGCTATAACGTGTATATTACAGCTGTGGATACCATTGTATCATCCACGATAGAACCACTGTCCAAATAACACTTTCCCGCCAGTTTTTTCCACTTTTGCAATGTTTTTTTATCAGTAGTGCAATAACATGTATATTAAAGGTGGAAATACCATTGTATCATCCACGATGGACCTATCATCCAAACAACACTTTCCTGCCAGTTTTTATCACTTTTCACATTTGCCTTTGTGCGCACATGTAGCAAAATATATTTCCGTTATACGTGTATCTCTATTTTGGTGTCTCAACAATAACGTCGACATCACCGATGTGGATGACATTGGAACAGATGTGATGGCGCTACTGTCATACCAACACAAGAAGCCAGGTGCCTTGCCGGTTTTTTTAACTTGTTTTTTGTACTTTTTTGTACTTTTTTGTACTTTTCATCATTCTCTTTGTTTCTAGGTTCTGGTCACCAGTTTTGGGGATTATTTAAGCAGATTGTATCCGGAGATTTAGTTGTTGATATCGGCCGGCAACTCAATTCTCTTCATTTTGAAGTAGCTCACTAACTTGTCCTCGGGAGGTGCCTGATGGGTTCCCATGTATCCTCAGCCGGTGTGTAACCGTACCACCGCGTTCGGTAATTTGTTTCTCCTATTTTTTCGTTTGGGTGCTGCTTGTCGGTGTTGATGCAGTGGTCCACTATCCGTTCGATGACGTATTCTTCTGTTTCTGCCGACTGTTGGTCTTTCTTCATCTCATAGTGTGGGTCTGTTCCCCCCCGCCGGGCTTGTTCATGATCGGTTTGTTCCGAGTTGCTGTTATCTTCTTCCATGTTTTTGGCTCTACTTTCATTCTCCTCTTCGGGTTCAAGGTCGTAGTTAATGAAGTTATGGTTTTATTTACCGTCCTGAGCCATGTCAGTTGAATGGGATAGTTCCTGGTTGTTGTCCTCCTCCGGAATCGGGTATGAATTCGGAGTCAATTATTCGTCCGTTTGAGGATGTATGGCTTGTTGAATTTCCTCTAGACTGCGTTGCTCGGTTTCCAGGACTACACGTGATCGTGAAAATCTCTCAACCGACCTGTCGGGTCGTTCGATTAAAACTGTATTTCCTGTTCCATAATCAACCTTATACGGGCCGTCAGCTACCGAAGCCAGTTTGTGGCGGTGTTACCGTTCATCCTGTCGTTCGACGAGTAAGTATACGCAGTCGACCGGTAAGATTTGTTCCGTCTGCCGTCTTAGTTAGGCGTCGTAGTTACGTTTGTAATGGGTCTGTGCCTGGCCTAGCTCCCCCTCCCATTTTCGAAAGGGCCTTTCTCCAACCATGTCTTTCAGGTGTCTTTGGCCTCCTTTGGCGTTTGTGATCTTGATGATTCTGCTTTCAATGCCAATGCTGGCGGCGGGCATGATGATACCAGTTCAAACGGTGCTAGTGCTGTTGAAATATGTGGTTGGACGTTGTAGGCGTATGTGAGCGCAACCGTATAGAGGTCCCAATCCTTGGAGTGATGCACTAAGTAGCTGCGCATCTCGAACTTTATCGTACGGTTGTATCTTCCGACTTGTCTATTCGTTTGGGCATGGTATGTTGTGGTGAAGACGTTGTGTATATTCAGGATCTGATAGACGTCTTGGAAGAACTTGGCGGTGAAGCAACCTCCGTTATCGGAGATTAGTTCCTTTGGGGTCCCATAGTTGAAGACCCATTCGTTCACGAAGTGCTTAGACATTTTTGTAGCCGACAGCCCCTTCATGGGAACTGTCTTGGTTAGTTCATGAAGCGGTCTGATATTACCAGTATATATTGGTCGTCGCGTGCGATTTTGATGAGTTCACCCAAGACCTCGATTGCGAAAGCCTCGGGTGGTGCTTCTGCCGGAATTAGTTGAATTTCCGTTCCGTTCTTACGAAGTTCAATGCCGTTGTGGGCACAAGTTGGACATCGCCGTGCAGTGGCGTAGCAATCGACTGCGCATACAGGCCAGTAGAAATGACGGCATATTTTCTGGTGTAGGTTACTGCCCCCTGGGAGACCGTCTAGTCTGGGGTAATGGTGTATGTGCAATACTCTAAGCCTTGAAGGCATGACGGATGACTATTTGAGGTCCAGTCTCAGTTTTACGGATGATTAATCCGTTATCGTTGAAGCCGAAGGCTAGCGACACCCCTCATCAAGCTTTTGACGAATGGTTTGACAGGAGACGTCTGATTATTGCGTGATGATAAGTTCCTCTAGGCAGATTTGTTGGAATAGAGGGTCCGATGTTTTGGACCCGGTAAGGTTGCACACACCGCGTCGGTGGAGAAGTCATCCAGATAGTTGTAATCCAGTTGGAGATCGTCATCCGTCATTTCGGAATTCCTTTCTTGTACACGTGAAGCAAAAAATTTCTGTTACACGGGTATACCCATCATGTGTATGGGCGTTGTTGAGAGACAGGAAGGAGGTCTTGTGATTGGTGTGATTATCCTCTTGAGTGGTGAATGTCGGGAGGTCTTCACCGTCGTCTTAAATTGATTTTCCAGATGTTCGAAGGCGAGATAATTCGTCTGCTTGCGTGTTCGCCTTACCAGTTTTGTACTGTATCCCGAATTTGAATTCAGCGAGTCGTAACCGCCATCTCATGAGTCTGGCTGATGCATCAGTAATTGTTAGCAGCCAGCCAAGCGCTGCGTGGTCTGTTTATACGATGGAATTCTCGTATAGAAGGTATGGACGGAGAATGTTTAGAGCCCACACAACGGTGAGACATTCTCGTTCGGTTGCTGAATATCCATTCTCGGATTGGTTCAATGAACGGGTCCAATATCCGATGGGTTTTCGTTCCTCATCTTGTCGGTTTGGAAAACTGCGCAGACTACTTTGTAGTTGCTTGCGTCCGTGTCGACGAAATATGTTAGGTTTAGTTGAGGTAACGCCAGTATAGGCGGGGTGAAAATGGCCTCTATCAAAGAGTGGAAGGATTAGAGTTGTTCCTTATTCTGTTGGAAGGAGTCGCGGCTATTATTATTCAAGAGTTCGTTATGTTTTGACGCTGTCTTAGTGAAGCTTGGTATGAACCATCTGTAGATGTTGCAGAGTCCGAGGAAGGATAGTAATTCCGTCTTTGACGTTGGTGGGTTTTCTTCACAGAGGTATCCCGTATTTTTGCTATCTATTTCTAGTCAACCTGGTTTGATGACGTGACCGAGGTACTAGACGGTACTTGTAAAGAAATGGCACTTCTTGATTTTCAAGGTGACAGCGACTACTGCGAGACAGGTTAGGATTTATTCACATGCTTGATGTGCTCCTCCACCGACTTGGAGTATATGATAAGGTCGTAGAGGTATATCAGACAAGTATGCCACTTCTACTTGGTTAGGATGAGGTCTAATGCGCGTTGAAATGCTGCAGGAGAGTTTGTGAGCCCGAATGGTATTCGGTTGAATTGATGCATGCCTACATGGCCTACGAAGACAGTCTTTGGTTTGTCAGATGGTTTGAATGGTACTTGACAATAGCCAGAATATGCATCGAAGGTTGTGAAAATCTTCGAGCCTCGAAGTGAGTCAATGCACTCGTCCATACGGGGAAGTGGGTAGCTGTACTTCACGGAGGCTTGATTTAGCTTCCAGTGGTAGATAAAAATAGGAGTTTACCGTACTTCTTTCTCGCGAAGAGGACAGGTGCTGCCTATTTAGAATAATCAGGTTCGATTACTCCGGATTTGAGCTGTTTGGTAACCCCGAATTGTTCGAGTTCTCTGGTCCTTAGTCCTGCCCGATACGGTGGTGATTTGAACGGCCTTGTGCAGGGAACGAGGATGATGGTGTCTGCGGTGACATTGATGCACTCAATCTTTCATAGCCACATGGTTTCGTGCTTTGCCAACATAGAACTGATCTTGTCGTGGTGTTTCTAGGGTACTCCGAGTGGTATGTCTGTCGCCTTCGTTGCTGTCTCGTCCTGGTCCATGTGCGACTCTCGTAAGTCTGCGAGATGTTTGTTAGTTAACGCAGGGTATTTTGAGGATTTCTGGCGCTTCCGAAACAAGGAAAATAATCGCTTTGATGATTCCGACTCGTGCCTAGGCCGAGCATTTCGGCATGAGAAATATTCGACTCGACGAGTGATGTGGGCTGCAGACTTGCATTAGCAATATGTTTATTTAGAAGCAGGATCTTTGAATGTTTTCTAAACTTGGAAACTAATATCCAGAAAGGTTTTTCATCTAATAAATCGGCTACCAGTGCGCCCCTAGACACAAGTGGTTGTCGTAGAGGCATGTTGTTGGTTCAACGAGGATTAATCCTTGGCGAGCCGTTGTGACTCGAATGCAGGTTTGCGTTTCCGATTGTTTACCGTCTTTTATGCTACATATAGCATAACAGACGAAGTCCTGCCCTTAGTGGGTATAGATTACTGTTCCTCTGGCGACGGCGGAGGGTTCAAGAGTCTCTTGTTCAGTTTCCGAATGATCGGAACTGTCGTATCGTCATCAAGTTCAACTAACCACTTACGCGGGCGGATTGCTTCGAAATGTTTGTAGCAGGAATCAAAACTGAGGATGACCGACTTTTCCAGTAGATCGGCCAAGTAGAAGGTCACCATCTCCGACTGCGATCCGATTTATGGAGGTAGTGTTATCGTTCCCACCATATTCAGTGGTCTGTTGTTAACGTCTCGTATGTTGGTCGACCCATTGAGGGGCTTGATGAGTTTCTCCGATCCATACAGTAGGTCGGAGCGTCTGATGAAACTGGAACCGGCAGCGGTATCCAGGACTGCAGCAAACTATTTTGTTGAACGTAAGGCAAGAAAAAGATTGGGATAGACACGATAGTTGCTTCTGGATAATACGAAGACCACTCCCTGTGTGCTTGTACGGGTGACTTTTTGCCAAGGGCGATGGAGAAAACCGAGATTATTCGTTGGTAATGATGTTTTTGATGCGACGGGAGTGATAAGCGGGACAAAGGGACTTTTTCAATGAGTGTTTGGGCGAGTCAGGATTTTCTTTACTACAAAAGAACAAGCTTCGGCAAGTCCCCGTGTCAGTTTCCATGGGTCTTTTCACTGTTTTTGGTAACAAATTCCCCTGTCTGAGGGTTGTTTTTTCCTGCTGGAATACGGTTAAGGCTAGTTTTGCCATGCGGCATGCCGTATCTGGCATACGAGTATTCCGTGCTGTTTACAACTTGTCATAGTTGGTAATGACCTGCTCCATTTTGAAGAATTGTAGTCGACACTTTGAAGAAATGTGGTTGAATTCGTAACATTGGTGACAAATCAATGGTTGTGGCGTCTGGTCGCTTCGTTTGTTGCCGGTGCACCCCACACGGTTGGGAGTTGAAGAGCGTCCACCAAATTTATTGTATCCTGGTCTGACTGTATTTGGGTACAGGTTTGTTTCTTCTTCCATTATCGTGGACGATACGTCTTTGGTACCAACTGAATCGTCTGGTACTACCATGTTATATTCCGTCTCGGCAAATTGTTGATCAGCGAGTACTTACCGGGAAAGCCGCAAAATAATTTCGATGAATAGTAAAACGAGCTCGCTCCGGAGGTTTTACTTGCTGGCCAGGAGCTAACCGTCGAACGTTGTTGCGGACGTATTCCACACCTGCAGCCATACGTTAGGCTGTGAATACATCACCGGGAACGTAGCAGTTAATTAATGAATCCAAACAGGTCTTGGAACCCATGTTGAACAACACAGAATGTCCCTGTGGTTGTGCCTATGATGATTTGGAAAAGATGACGTTCTTCGTAGAAGGAATTGCACCAATAATCCAGACCATTGTCGCGCTCTTCCAGGACAATGAACCATGTCAGAACTAAACTTTCGACCGCCTTGGTAAGTATGCCCAATACCAAGGTGATGTAGATGATTAAATCATCGATCTAACTACTTCGTGTGAAAGCGACGGGAAGGGAGGAAGAAGAGATGAATGTGATATAGGAAGAAGAGAGGATGCGGTTGAGAGAGGAAGAAGAGAGGATGCGGTTGAGAGATGAAGAAGAGAGGATGACGGTGAGAGAGGAAGACTAGAGGAAGATAGTAAGAAAGGAAGAAGAAGCGATGAAAGTAAGGAATGAGAAGGCATAACGATGAAGAAGAAGGAGAGATGACGGTAAGGAAGAGAAAAGAGGATAAACAAATGGCAGTCAACAAAGAAGTAGCATTATCGCAACAAAAGGAACGACGATGGTTAGCATGAAGTATGCGCATATGAGCGCTTGGAAGTAAGAAAGAGAAGAGGATAGGAACAAAGGGTAGAAGTGGTAAGGAAGCTTACAAGGCAGGCAGCCGTATTAGTAACTGGAAGTATTAGTGAAAATTGAAATGTCCATGACACTACACGTACGGGAAAAATTACTATACCCACGTGGCGAGTAAGACAGCCAAATGAGATGTATACACCCCGCTTAGTTCATTTTACCTATACTTTTACACGTATGAATCTGACTACTGTACACCACTACAGTATGTATCATTGCTGTTGGAAGTTAGACCGACACGTGTCTGAGCGAGGTCCAACTCTGGGCACCGGCGTTGCGTGCTAAGGTTGAGTATACATGCTACATTGGAGGGTATGAAGAAAGACAGAAATGAACAGATAGACATTTTTCCGACACAAACGATTCTTTCGAAAAGTATCTCACAACCAGTTCACGAAACCAAAACCCGGAAGAGGGAAATCAACTCCAAAAACCCACCTGTGCCCGAATAATACTCTTCGCGGAGAGCAATAGTAGTTTAGCCGCTACCTGACAATTATATCACAAACAACGTCGTTGAGAATTACTAGCGGATTTCCAGATCAATCTGGCCGTAAAGATACACCGAAGTATCAGGACGGATAGTCAACGAGAGGTACCATTTTTGAGTGACCAGTAACATTTCTGACTCTATCGCGACCACCTCGATAACTGAATAATTCAGTAATCCGAGTTCCATAACCTTCTGTGTAACTACGTTGTGACGAATTCTGACCATATTGATTTACCGCTAATTGGCTTATTCGCCCTTTATTGTTCTTAACCAGAAACTTGATAATATGGTAGAGTTACATTTGACAGATTCGACAGTTTAAACTAAACCGTTTAATTTTATAAAAACAAAGGATGACTCAGTCAAATAATAATAAGCATAAAACTGGGAACTCAAAAGGAGACAAAGAGAAAAAGGCAGGAACTTCAAAGATCCACAATAAACAGAAGGGGAGCGAGGAGATTCGAAAATCGTTTCACCATAAAGGGAATGAACCAGAATTTCCAGAAGGTATGAAGAATGGAAGAACGCCAAAACCACTGCAAGAAAAAGACCATCCAGATCCAGTTCCAAAGGAGAAGGATGAAAAATCTTATCCAGAAAGGACCACAGGACATAGAGCCACCATCAGGAGAACCGCCAGATGAAGAGTCAGAGAAAAATGCATATCCAAATGTTTCAGATGATCCGCCTCCGATCCCCAGAAACTCAACACTACCAGAAATACAAAAACACAAGGAAAACGTAATTAAATACAACCTTACGCTGATGGAAACACACAGAAACATCGGGATAGAAGGAGAAGACCACGGGATGGATTTTATCGCCGCACTCAGACCCCAGTATACCATTATACAGAATAATAAGTAATATAACAATGATTAACAAAAGAACAAAAACGACTACTGAGACTACTGAGGATCATCATCATCATCAGAATTAAATCAGTATATGATTTATTGTCCGTCACATCTCTATCATCACAGTACATGTATGGAGGATATGTACAAAATATAGCAACTGATCACGTTGATGATGGACAAGATCAAAATATAGAACAATGAATAAGAGAAGAACAAATACGACTACTGAGCATCATCACCATCGTTAACATTGAAATCCCACATATTAGAAGACATTGCAAACTTCAATAAATAACTCATAGAAATGAAAGATTGTAAACACTTCTGGGCATTGAAAGCACATAGATTTAAAAGCAACAGGCTGATTTTTATCAACCTGGTAAAAAGACTTTATTCAGATACATAATCACTTTCCTGTCCCCCCTCCCCCTTTTCCTTCTTCAATTTCCTCTCCATCCATGTAATCTTTTCCACTACCCCCAACTGCCATCCCCCAGTCTAAGTCCCTGCAACCTCTCCTTCTTACGTTCGTCTTCTTATTAATTAATTTAGAATTATTTTGTATTCCCTAGATTTATTCGGGAGTATATGCAGTAACATGTAGTCATGGTCATTTTTCCTTTATACGTCTTGCCCGAATGCCACCTTTTCCAACACATGATTAGTTATTTTCATTTCTCCAGTCATCTGAGTGATGGTAGTTACATTTTTCAGTTTTTTCGTCTCATTAATTCCTTTACGTTTCTTTTCTTTAATACCTTTTGGTATTTTGTAGGGGATTTTTTTATTGTGCAATCACCTCCACTTTCAAGAGCAGTCGCTGCAGTTAGTTCACTTCCATCATTACTTGCACTTGTATTTGCATTTAAATTACTATCACCACTTTTTATGCCAATTGCACAACTTATTGTTTTTCTTTCTTCTTCTTTGCTTCTACAACCAACCTTCTGATGTTCCGATAGGTAGCTAGCTGCCAACATGAACTTAAATGGTTTCGCCAATTGATAACTTACATCTTCCAGTTGTTTTCCTGCCTTTGCAGAATATTTTCATCACCAACTCTGCCATGTTTTCTTCTGTCATCTCACTCATCTCAATATTTTCTGTACTATTTTTGGCACCAAGGTAGATCAGCGTTTCCTTCTGTATATTTTTACACCTTACTCGTAGCGCCCCGGTGCCTGCTTCAAATTATATTTCAGCTGGCAAAACTCAGCGATGCTTTCCGACATTGTTCTCCCGTTTTGTACCGTTCCCTCCCCTGCCACCCTGATACATTCCTTTGCAAGTTGAAGGGCCTCCGTCGCACTACATATTTTCCCTTCTTTTGTTGTCATCGCTTTCTCACCATTACTTTTTTCTACACCTGAATGGCGGTTTTTCGACCCTCTTGATATTTCCCTTCTTCCACCTACTATGATCTCTTCGGACGCTTCGGTGATAGATTCGCTGTTCCGTTTCATATTTATGTAAATAAAATAGTTGCTAGTGATATTCCTCTTCTCGTACCGGTTGTCATCATCCGCTGTTATACTTCGAATTCGATCTCGCTTCTGAGAATCGCGGTACCTGTACACGGGCATACGTTCGTATTCATCAAGGGCTTCATACCCTTCCTGAAATTCCACCATCACCACTCTATCTCCTTTTCTGTTAAACCTTTCGACATGATTGAAGACGTCTTCGTCATCGTTGGAGTTTGAATATTGACTGAAATATTGCATGTAGATGATGTAGATGATGTTGATGATGTAGTTGATGGCGCACAAATAAGTTACACTATCTGACGCTCCAACACATCTAGCACTTTAAATCTTATTTGCTCACCAGAAAACCCTGATATCAATCAATTCGTGCGCGCCCATTTCCAAAGACGGTAGTGAACATGACATGGAGGTTCGGGATTGATCAAAATCATAATTTGGCGGGTCTTCACTGTAATATACACTTGAAATTGATTTGGTTACCCCTTTACATGCACGAACGGCTATCTTCTTAAAGTATCATCGCATATCATTGGCCAATAGACCCTGTCTTCTAGTTAAAACTAAATTGGTCAATTTTATCCAAGCGCACTTTGGGGCAAACTTTGGCTCCAAAATAATGCCCCGCAATCTGCTTCCCTCTTAATTGGCCACGAATGGGGATGAATAAATTGGGCACACTTCAAATAAATACAAACAATCTGTGTCCTTCTTCGAGAACTTCTAACTGAATGATCTTTTCATACAGACAAATCTGTATAAATACCCATTTGTTTAGATTTCTGTGCGATGAAACTTTATTATCTTTGAATCTCGTCCCCGGTGTGGTTTTATCACGCCCTCTGGACATGTCCTGAAAATTTTGTAGGTTAGATGACAGATGGTACCCCTGTCAAAAATAAAAGTATGTGTAACGAAACTGTAAATCCCAAGACAGATCCATAAAACTTGGTTGTGCCATTCTGTCTCTGATTTTCTGGTGCTTCTTTCCTATCTTCCCTTCAGATATATATGTGTGCGGTCGCTGTTTTCGGTGTCACAATTCTTACTCGTGTCAATATGTAAGTATTTTGAACCGTAAAATGGAAACGGGACTATCGTCACCACGAAAACGTCGACACCGTGGACCTCTACTACTGTCGCTTCTATCATCTATACGTGCCACTCGATCTGCATAAATTCCATCAGCACCGCCAACATCGTCGTCATTCACCTCATCTCCCTCCTAGTGAATTCATCATAGAAATCAATACCATCATCCTTCAATTTGAGTTTAGCCACTACGCATTTAGTAAATTCATCAAAAGCGTCGGCATGATTCTCCAGAAAAGGTTCATGCAATACACCGACGCCCCCGACAATCATTTGCGCGAAATTCGATGCTTAGGTACCGACGATTGTATAGAAGGCATCCCTTGATGTAGCTGTTATCCTGCACATCAATCTGGTATGTCACTAATGTAATGCCCACTAGAGATCAACTGCATCTAACATCCATTATCCATCCCAGGGTCTTCAAATATCACCAAATGCGATTCTCCTCTATGTATACCACCGACAATATCTGAGGTCATGCGACAACATCATCATCGGGTTTCAAAGTGATACCGTCTTATCCGGCTATCTCATCATGCATCACCTTATCAACATCAGCAAGCGTGCGCCTGTCGCTTTTAGGGAATGGTGGCCCCTTCCCAAGCTCACCCACATTTTGTATGTGTCTTTATTTGTAATGTTTGGAACACAAAAAGTTATTGAATAGTGGATTATTGTTTAGAGTCTCTGTATACTAGTCCAGCAGACTCAAAATTGATGAAGATAGGATGGCTGTCTAACCTGAATCTAAAAAGGTTATAAATTATATAATATATTATTATATTTTTTCTTATATTTTTTCAATTCAGAAAATCTAGAAAAAGTGATGAAAAAATTACAATAATTTTACTTCTCTTTCCAAAATAGAAACAATTTTTTCATATAAAAATAATCCAATCAAGAAATTATATTTTTATTACAGAAAAAGTTCTCATTTCAAATTACCAGAACGTGTATTTTCCGCTGTATTTCCTACTACGTTGGGACTAAAATGATTTGTTACTTAGTTCCCCGACTTGTATGGCCCACCTTTCCACCCAGATGTCCCACTAAGAATATACCTCCATCCTTTATAATATGTTATGTTCTCCGCATCTTCCTGTCTCTCTCCGTTTGTACACTTTACTAATACGTAATTTTGTTAGTAATATAAAAATGTGAAATGTTTGTTAATAGTAATTTTTATCCCTAAACATCAATACATAATTTCCACCAAGAAGCAATATGCACTGTAGTAAATCTACATGAATACTACGTAGAACTATATGCTAACTGAAAGCTACGAGTACGCTGTTCTACTGCTCATATGTCAAGAAGATGATATGACCGCAGGGTGCAGTTCAAGTAGGAGTCGATCCTTTCAAGCAGTATTACCCAACAGAGCATTGCAGGTCTATTAACGCAACCAACACCTGTCAATTAATTGAGGGAAGAAGTGTATCGCAGGAGCGTCAACCCTGAAATTGCTGCAGACAAAACTACTACCTCCATTGTAATCAATGAAATCTGGGAAGCGATAGGAGAAAATCCACCAAACAAAAAGATGAGCTGTAGTAATGGTGATATGAGACTACGTAAAGATCGCAGTAGACAATTACACGTAGATGATGTAGACCACAGTATTACCTGGAAAGAAGTGAACCCAAATGGTATTCACATTCCATGGATTGTTGAAAATAACCTTCCTGCAGAAGCTTCTCCGTATCTCATGGATGCTAACAATAGCGATGA
>JAULBU010026898.1:0-17520 GCA_032358235.1 Odonthalia washingtoniensis
TCCATTCACCCTTCGTGGATTCTCAACGTGTACTCCTACGGTATACAATACTGTATCACCCACACTAATTACATTCTCATTTTGGTTACTGTATTACGCACCGGCGCTGAGTGCCATCGCCGAATACAGGACAGTTCAGTTCACTTGTATACTTCGACAAAAGGTTTAGAGAGGAAGTGTTCCATTTTCTTAGCGTTTCACCAAGTTACAGTTGTGAAACTGACTTTAATCTGTCATCTAATTATAAATGTCTCGAAAATGAGCCTACTTAAAGGGTCAACTGTAATATTTTTTTCTCGGAAATATTCACTCAACAAACTTACTTTATATTCTAGGATGTTGCACAATAATAATATAATGGAACTTAAAATCTCACCCGCCGACTCGTTAGCTGCTTTCAGATCCAGTTATCGCGGATATAAACTTGTCATATATCCACTTGTCGATGAAGCACTGTATACTATTGTCGGTGTAAACTAGAGTTTTATATTTACAACGGTCACATAGACAAAAACGTCATGTTTACAGTGATATGTAAAATCCGTTCAGGGACCTTGAACAGTTCAATTTATGGACGTGGTTCATGTTTTCGATCTCTAATCCAATGTGGAAATCACAGCGTATGTGGTACATAGCAGACTCAGTGTGTTTTTGGACGAGGGCAGTATACACATTTTGTGGAAAGTAATACAACAACAATTTTATAAAAGTAGTAAAAACACAAGAATAGTAACTAGAATAATAATAGGTATAGTCATAACATAGTTATAATCAAATAATTACAACAACACAAGTTACAAATAGTAAATTAAATAATAAGAACAGCTAATAATAGACCGACTATGCGGTCTGGGTAGTTCGAGAAGGAGCAGGTGTGATATATAGGTCGATGGTACGATCAAAGCGAGTACAGAGAAGAATAAGATAGTTACAGGGCTAGAACGGATTGCCCGTATTCGTTGATGTTTACTTTGTAGTACGTAAAGTTATTTATATATAGGATACAGAATATTGCGAATTGCACGATACGAGTTGAGTAGCAATATGTCCCGAGTAAAGTTTCGAGAAAATAGATTTCTAATAGAGTGTACGGTCTTGTGTAGTCACAAGATGGTACGATTTCGTGTGCAATTCTTTTTAGAAGTTTCTACTGGACTCCCGTGGTAGTGAGACATGGATTGGTGGGGTGCCTGGCGTGATAACAGCAATAGCAATATCAGATGGTAGTGAAGAAAATATCGCACTGGTTAGTGCGGTCACTGATCTGTGATGGTGAGGATCAAATGTATAGTTAATTTTTTCAATTTTTGTGGCTACTTGCAATGTTTCTCTTTCAAATCGAATGGGTAACAGCGAAAGTTCCATATTATCTCTGTCCAGTGTGGGAATGGTTGGTTGATGAAATGGAATCTGGTTAGATTTTGGTACGGATTTTTCATTGATTTGTGCCATGGTGTTATGGTTATTAGTGGGAGGGTTCTGTGTGGTGATTATATTCAATGGGAAATGATTCTATGGTGAGGAAAGATTGCTGGTTAGCTCCGTGGTTAGATTTTGATTGATATATGGAAATTTATGCAAATATTGCAGTATTATTGGAGGGATGTAGTATATTATGTATATATGTATGGTGATTTATGCAGTATTTTGGGGTTTGATATGATATGTGACGTATGTTTATTATGACCTAATGTGGTATATAGTTTGATATGGGAATATGGTGCATATATTGCAGTATTGCTAGACTGTATGCCTTATGTGCTGTGTATATATGATAATGTATGCAGTACCATAAAGCTTAAGTTGTTAAATTAATTGATTGTCTGACTTATGAATTAATGGTAGCAAGGGCCCATAAACTATGATGTGACATGAACGATGAAGAAAGTGAGTAAGTCTCACGTCTCTCTTCATCAGGTTCGGATGCTTTTAATACTGTTCAAGGGGTGAAAAGATACGAACGTATAAATGGTCAGTCTAGTCTGTTCTCATTGACTTAGACTGACACGTAGAAAGCCTCACATTTTTCGTTTAGCCATGGCTTGGCGAATGATTTTTCAAAACTTGTACGAAAAATACAAGTAAGACGAGAAAAATCACTGTTGTCAAAACTGCCTAAGATCATCTGTACGGCAGGGGCCTAAATTAAAATCTATCCAAATTTTTTGCCACTTGTTTCATTGTGATAGGTGTATTTGATCAGTGATTTGAGGGATAGATTAATTTTTTCATAACTGTTATAAACCTACCGCAGAATAGAAAATCTATTCATACTGCCTACTCCTTCCCTATTTTCAATGATGGACGGTTACGACGACTCAAGCCACGAGGACAGGCTCCCCTACATCATAGCCACGGGTATGTTTCCAGCCCTTCGAATGCACGGCACTACAGGACACCTTCCAGGAAGTCAGCCTGAAAAAGAGGGAATGTCCATCGCGACGTTGACGCAGCACTTAAGTGCCTCTATACAGCTTAATTTTGTGCATCACTGCGCTACGGGGCAGTTTCGTTCGAACGTCGCTTTCGAATGCCTCGCGCGGTATTCGATAATATATTCAGTGAAATATGGCGAGGTTCTTTTCGTTCGTCGCGTTGATGGTTTAGGAAAGCCTACTATACACCCCGAGTGTAGATGGTCTCTCCAACTTGTTGTTGCCGCAAATAGCATGATTTCTTGTGGAAAAGCAGCAGAAGCACTTGAGGAGTATCTGTAAATGAGCGAAGATTCAGTGATGATCTCTATGAAGGGTTTCTGAGATTTCGTAATTCAAAGTTTTTCTGGAGAGTACCTTTGAGAGCCGACAAAATAATACCTTGGACATATCATGATAATTAACGCGGCGAGGGGGTTTCCAGGTTATGTTGGTTCAAGTTATTTTCAACACTGGGAGTGGAATAAATTCCCTTTTGCGTGGTCGGAGCAGTTCAAGGGGAAATAAAAGTAGCCTACAATTTTCCTTGAAGCAATCTGCGATGGAGAGTTGTGGAATTGGAATGCATTTTTCGGAAGTCCCGGAAGCCTAAACAACATAAACGTGATACAGCATTCGCAAACCATGGAACTTATAATGGCTGGGAAGATTCCTCATTCTATTTAGTATGATGTGAACCGTATGAAACGAACAATTCCATGCTACTTGGCGGATGGAATTTACGCAAGCCAGTCCATATTCATCAACACAATTAAGGAACATAACAACTGCAGGGCAGAAGATTTTTCGAATGCTCAAGAATCAGTAATAAAAGATATTGAATGAGCGTTTGGTATTCTCATTGCACGGTTTCATAAACTGTCTCAGCCTGTTCGTCTATGGTCACGTCATGAAATAAATTCCGCGTCAAGAAATTTAAATGTAATGAAGACGTATATAATTATGCAGAACATGATAGTGTCACACAAATGTGATGGATATGAAAGTAAAAAGTCATCTTTGCACCATTTTTAAGATGTTCGTAGTGGTTTGCCGGAGGTAACTCGTTCAAATGGGAGTCTGGGGTCGTAACTAAATAGTTTATGACGGGGGTGATACCGCCGGGAATGTGGGCCCGTATAGTTTTATCACGAGAAGCTCTGATTACATATATAATTGATCACGTGAGCCTTCAACTTTTTCTGCAACATCACATTTTAAAGCGTCAAGGTACTTTAATTAACTTGCGCATGTATAAAATACTACAGCATTGGTTGTGTTGAATAACAGCGCCAATATCTGTCAAAAGGAGGGTCCAGGGGTCTCCTCGGCATGTGGGCCGTTGAGAGTTCCTTCTAGTAGAAAAGTCCTTTACTCAATTTTCAGACATCTTGAACACAACATCTGGGGCCTCAAGAAGTCGAAGAGGATGCCTCCATATCAGTAGTATTTATGATTCAAGTAGGTACCTTCGAGTTGGTAAATGGACTCTCATCTACAGTGTCAATATTTGATTTTTTTTCTCAGTACGAGCAATCTTGGCTTTCCTGGCAGATGTTGCAAAATTATATTTTGTTCATATCGCAGCGAAAAAGTCAGCGGTTTCTAGGAAGCCTGCAGATTCCGGCGCGAGAACTCCTCGATAGCGTTTCCCTATTCCATTATTTATTTCTTGCGTTTCATAGACTCTTCCATAGATCTTACATCCAGATTGCGAAATTCTTACTGGCGAGCAATATTTTGCTCCTCGGGACCCTTCTGCAAATCGCGCAACTTGAGAAACTGCTTTTGTTATATTACTGTTTTCAGAGGATGGCGTCTCTGGCATACCTAGTTGAGTGTCAGAATCACTTGAACCTGATTGAGTATACCGTGTGGTATAAGGAATTGCTTCCCATTTTGGGTGATGCTTCAGTACGAGGTAGGCCTTGTAGTACAAACAACTATTCTTGTCGAAGTTTTAGTATTCATATTCCATGCACGTAGCGAAACTCATGTGTATTGCGACTACCATGGACATGATGCCTTCATAACCTACTCCAGTCTGGTTTGATGTCGGTACTTTGGCAACGGAAAGAAAAATCTTTCGTACATCTGTTGACAAGTCCTAGAAGTGTTGCTTAATTCTCAGCGATGAACAAAAACCATACTTTCCTTCCCGGAACTTTGGAAGCATCATGACTTTTCTCAATTATTCTTAGACGGACCGTATGCATGAAGCCCTTCACAGTTTGATCTGTACCAGCGATGAGGTCCTTTGAAGCAGTTATCTATGCCCTCGCTAGTCCTTCATTTTGGTTCGCGTCCCAGTTATTTCCCCGCCCCATGCTAGTGTGATCCGGTAGATATGACAACTTGTGATAACGCATTTGATTATTGTGGATGCTGGTGAGAGGAGAGTAAGAGAGTGGGTGTGATAAATCAGGGATTGATTAAACATCTCAATAGCTCGATAACGGTGATATGAAAGAAACCCCAAGTTTATTCTGTCGGGCTGCCGAGCCGATAGTTTAAGACTAAGCGGCCGGCGGTTAAAATGATAGCTGTGTACACTGTAGATAGCTGTGTATACAGTATATATCCGTGTATACTGTACGGTACAGCACTGTACACAGTACATAAATTAATTATGTACTGTATGCTCGGTTGACGTCTGGCAACCGTTTTGGTACTTCGATGAGAGCCTCTCATCGGAGCATGTAATCGGTTACCAGACGGCAGCTCTTAAAGTACAAAATTAATTGTTTACTGTGGACTGTATGCTCGGTTGGCGTCTGGCAACCGTTTTGGTACTCCGATGAGAGCCTCGGATTGGAGAATGTAATCGGTTGCCAGACGGCAGCGCTTACAGTATAAGACTAATTGTTTTCAACTGTAAGAGTGATGGCATATGGCACGATCTGCTTCGCTTACCATCCATGCATATGTCGTCTGGCACTATTGTTCCTATAGCTCTAGCGGGCTACAAGTGCTAAAAGCAGGCAATACTGAATTGTTGGTTAAACTCCTCTATTTTAAAGACCGACCTCTTCACGAGCTTTGGCGGCGAGGTGAGTAGGGGTGTTCTTGAGGCTCAGCAAAGCCACCAACATGTCCGGAACATCTTCGTACATCTTGCGGAGGGGTTCGTATGTATCCTCTGAAAGTTCAAGATCCTTCCAATGAACTTGAACATTAAGTCCGTCTGTCGCCTTTATAAGCTCCAGCAGTCGAGATACCCGCATTCCAGTTTTACTTGACAAAACGTGCGACATGATGACCCGCTCGTTTAAGGAGCTGTCTCGGTAAAACTTTAGACTACAGGTATGAACATCAACTGGACTATCATTTTGCAGATCCTCTACTCTATAAACATGATCATTACGAGCCTTGATTACGCGACGCAGGCCGCGCCAGCAGAGGGACAGTTTTTCAGCTGCATGTAATTGCTCCCTGGCAACAAGGACGTAGTCTCCTTCGGTGAAGTTCGCGGGCTGACCAGATGATGGTCTTTCCGAGAATTTGAACGGTTATCACGTAATTCGTCCTTGATTGTTGGGTGCAGCTCGACGCATCGATTCTGGAACACATCGAGGTTTAAAGCGAGTTCCAAAACCAATTCTTGGACTGTGCTCGTCTTAAGTGTGGAAGAGCGTAGAACTGTACGTATATGTGGAGAGTGGTCGCGACCCATGAATGCATTTATGGGTGCAACACCTGCACGCTGGGGGATGGGGCGTTGTTTAACGCACTTTGAATTAATGGTAGCAAGTCTAACGACTCTTCCTTCTGCAACTGTAGTTCCGAAAGCACTGCTCGAAATGATCGAAGATATTCTTTTCCAAGTCTTTCAACTGCCCCATTGTTCCATGGGCAGTACGGTACAGTGGAGTGGTGCGGTGTCTTCAAACCTTTGGAGACCAAACGTATAGTTTCGTCCTTGAAATGCGTAGGTCCGTCAGACATAAGCCCAGATGGGACGCCTAGTGCTGCAGACCAATCAATGAGTGCATTAGCGGCTTGTTCCGCGCTCATATCGGGGTACGCAAACCATTTGTAGTCAGAGTGATCGTCGCAAACCATGAGCACATATTTGAGGTCAGTAGTGCTGGGTCCGATCTTGATTTAGTCAAACTGTATGAGGTCGTTAGGTGCTGTTCCATGCACAGAGGGACCGAACGGGAGAGGTACTTTTTCTCCTCCTGTTGTTTAGAGGCAGTGTATACATGCGCGTACTAAAACCTCTAATTCAGTCGCCATCGTTTTCCAAAAGGACTCGTCACGTAGCATCGATTCTGTGGAACCACGATCTCGGTGGCCGCTAGTACCGGTGTGTGCAATAACGCATAATCTAAGTTGAAGGTCGGTAGCATTCTAAGGTATCTATACAGCTCCTGAATGATTTTCCCGAGTCTATCAGCTGATTGTAAACCATTTGATTGTTCAATCGCATTACATTGCTGCACAGTGGTAACGCTTGCAAGACTGGGCCAGTCAACATTTGGGTTGGAATAGGACGGTAATTTCGGGACGCTGACTATACGTCGTAGCGTAACGGGGGCAGACCACCAGCCAGCGATATCAGCTCAGAAGTTTTCTTTCCCTTTGATGTTCACCCACGTATACTCGTACGTACTGAGATGCACTGCCCAATGCAAAACTTTTCGGAGAGAGGACTGGGAATGGTCCGTGACAATTGATAGAGGGGCGAACAGGAATAACAGGTTGTTGTGGTCTGTGAATATACCAAACCCAGCAGATGTGGCCACCCACCAGTGGGATCGCTCCAAAGTTGCCAATACCGCATAGGCCTCCTTCTCTGGGATACTCCATCCGAGTTGCACGTCATTTACCCGACCAGAACAGAAAATCAGGGGTTCGTGTCACTGATCGGCATGTTCTTTTTGCACATCCGTAGTTGGTACTTGAGTAATGATTCCACACCAAACGAAGTCCGAGGAATCAGTGTAGACGCAGAGGCTTTTTAGTTCGTCGCGATGAGCGAGTGTGACTTGATTGGCAAGAGCACTCTTGCATGCCTCAAAGGCTTTGATTTGATCGGATCTCCATCCCATGGAGGATAATTGAACTTTCGTAACTGCCTGTTTAGTTCTTTTACCAGCTTTGTGATAAACCCGCTCCATGAACGCATGTAGCGGGGAGATCATCTTTGCGAACCCAGAGATTCCGTGTTTGACCCACTGAAGAGCGCATATGAAATGTTTCAGTTCAGCGCCGATAGATGGAGGTTCCATTTTTAGCAGTGAGTCCAGACAGCTAGGATCGAAACAAACGCCGTCATTCGATATAAGGCATCCGCGCCAACGGATGGAAAGCGAATGAAGCACGCACTTGTTTGGGTGAAGCTTCATGTTTTGCTTGGAGCACAGCTGGTTCCAACGGTTGATTGCATCGTTCAGGTCAGAGGGGGCGAGGCGTATACTAGGACGTCATCCAAGCAATAAAGCACATTCGTCCTGAGCTCTTGCTGCTTAATTTCTGCCAACGACAATTGTAAATGAGTAACAGCATTTGTAGTGCCATGTAATACCCTCCTTGACGTAAAAACCAGCTCTGGTGTCAGGAAACATTGTGATTCCTGCGAAGTCCGATCCAGTGGGAGTTTCCAATACCCATGTAACAGGCCAAATATTGCAAAACAGCACGCTTTGTTGAGTTTGGTTAGTTCGTTTTCCAGGTTTGGTATCGGGCATTGGTGCTTCACCGTGAAACTATTCACAGGGTAGAGGTCAACAATAAAGCGAAATTTTTCCGGTCCTGCTTTAGGAACCAGTAAAGGAGCAGAATCCCAAGCGGCAGTTGGGTTGAGATAGGCCATATCGCACTGGATGAGGTTTTTCATGAACTGTAACAAAACCGCTCGCTGGTCCTTTAAGTATTTACGGGTTTAACAATAGTGGGACGAGCGTCCATTGTCAAGTCTATCTTCAATAGTTTGATGTTTGCCGCGGGACCTTTGGAAAACGCAACGCGGGATATATCTTGATGCTCTGACACGATCGTCCTGACGCGTTCAGTTTCCTCCTTTGGAAGATCGGAATCGTGCGCTTTTCGTAGCATCTCTTCGACAGCTGCAGTAACCTCTTCATGTTGATTGGAGTCTATGGGATCAAGAAGGTTCGGATCCGGAAATGGATCGTCTACTTGCCGCGACTCATAGAAATGGACATTAGGGCGGCGGTTGCCTTCGTCAGTTGGATATTAGTTCACTTCACGAACGCGGTCAATGCTGGCAATCATGAGGCGGTTCAGCTTCCCACCGGAACCACCGGTCGTTGGGTTGCCAACTGTGTAGCAGTCTGCACTGTCTAGAGTAGTACGATTGTGTTCGAGCAGTGTCTTAGTGTCCACTTGAAGGTAGACCTATGAGCAGGTCCTCACATGGTAGTTCGTCGTCGGTAATCAGTAACGACACATTCAGTAACGCAAGCTTCCCAGCAGATAAATGCAGCGTCACCAGTGGAACGGTTCATGTGCGGCTGAAAGTGATGGAACACTTGTCGTCCCCACTCTTCAGTGCAACTTGAAGTTGTACAGGGTTTATGGCTGTAATCTTTTCGATACCACTCACACATGTATTTTCCGCTACTTTGTGTGACACGATGCTATTGTCACTGCCATCATCGCAGCTACCCAGGGCGGGGATTGAGGAAATGTTGTCAATGAGTGTCATATTGACCAACAGTGAGTCGGACGGAACACAGCTTTCATTTGAACTCTCTTTCAATCTTCCTGGTGTGACACGGACCTTTTTTCTCCGTCTTTTGATCATCCTCTGACTTCATCTGTGGCAGACCACTGCTTGGATTGAGACATTGATTTTTGCCGGCCGGTAGACTTGTATGGTCCATCTTCAGCACGTCGACGATTCAGCTCTTCAAAAAGTTTATTCCGTTCTTCTCCGGAACAAAAGTTGCAGTCTTTAATGCGGTGTCGTCTTCCTGCCGACTGGCATAAAGGTAAAATTCACATGGTGGGCTCATGATTCTCCGTGGTCATCTTCTTGTTGGATGAATCTTTCTTCGCTTCCTTAGATGATGAAGCTATTGATTTCTGTGAAGAATAGCTAGACTTGTTGCTGTTTTCATACGTGTTGAGCGGTGCTTTCTTGGGTCCACTATGCACAAGTTGAAATGTATCAGAAAATTTTCTAGCGAGCTTCAGAAGTCCATTGAAATATTTCTTGAGCTGCATAAACTCGAATTGGAGGTCTGATCGCAAACTCTCTTGTAGGTTGTTAGGACGTCTTGCACCCAATATGTGGTACACTGCTACCTTCGGGTTCGATTTTATCAACCAAGAGACGCCATTTCAGCGTAAAAGGGTGCGGTGCATCTTAAATAAATTATGAACCAGAGAACTAGCGTTTTTGTCGAACATGTCCATCTTCAATTCCTTACAAATCATAGAATCGAACGTTTCCAGGTTGACTGACTCCTTATTCTGTTCAGAGTTCTTGTCTAGGTAGGCGCGTAGTACTTCTTCGTCCAATTTTTTGTAAGGTTCAACGTCGTCGATGAATCCAAGGTCGATTGTCGACTCGAGGTACTCGGCATCGACGCAAAATTTGAGGTTGGTGGGGCGAACAACT
The DNA here is from genome assembly GCA_032358235.1 of Odonthalia washingtoniensis. Taxonomy (NCBI): domain Eukaryota; phylum Rhodophyta; class Florideophyceae; order Ceramiales; family Rhodomelaceae; genus Odonthalia; species Odonthalia washingtoniensis. Next base: position 10,006 of record JAULBU010026898.1, read on the forward strand.
TCGGAGGTTGCCGAACCAGTTGATAAAAGTTGCAGCGCCCGTGCGGTTACTTCCTCGGCGGATTGATCGTACGCGGCAAGGAAGATACATATCGACTGGGCCTCGGTCCGAATGAGACGGGGATGGTTCCCCGATGTTGAAACAAACGAGGCTTGCTGCGTCGCGTAGGCCGATCGATCAGTTGCGTCGTTGTCGTGGGATGACGTCATTTGGCGTATTTCGATGAGATGCGAAAGAGATTGGATACTGAAACAACCAGTGATCACTGTGGTAAATCAGGGACAGATTGAACAACTCAATAGCTCGATAACGGTGATGGGGAAGAAACTCAAAGTTTATTCTGTCGGGCTGCCGTGCCGATAGTTTAAGACTAAGCGACAGGCGGTTAAAATGATAGCTGTGTACACTATATATAGCTGTGTATACTGTACAGTAGAGCACTGCATACAGTACATAAATTAATTATGTACTGTATGCCTGGTTGACGTCCGGCAACCGTTTTGGTACTCCAATGAGAGCCTCTCATCGGAGCATGTAATCGGTTGCCAGACGGCAGCTCTTACAGTACAAGAATAATTATTAATCTTGTACTGTAAGCGCTGCCGTCAGTAAAACGGCGCGCAAAAACAATTATTGTTTTTGGGCGCCGTTTTACTAAAGCCACAATGGCGAACTTACAGTTTGGGATTTTGAGGAGTGGGCAGATCGTCCTATACACGGAAAGGTGGATAGGCAGGCTACGATTAGTGCGAAAAGCTCCTAAAAGCCTCAGGGTGCCGAAAAGGTCACCTAGCGAGCCACAAGTGCTAAAAGCAGACAATACTGAATTACTGGTTACAGTGGGGATGAGAGGAGTATGATGAAGTCAGGTTCCATAGTAATATTTCATGAACTATGGGTTTGTCGTGATACATTTTCTTGCGCGGGAATGTAGGCTGTTTATTGTTTGCTTTTTTTCGGAAATGTAGGCTGTTTGCTGTTTTCTCTTTTGTGGCGGGTATCCTCAACCAAGGAGACCAATCATCACTTGAATTATGGAAATTTATTGATTAGATTACATCACGATCTGACTCTATTCGTCCCTCGAATAGAATCAGATCGTGATCTAATCTATTCGTCCCTCGAATAGCGTCATCTCGAGATCAAATCTAATCAAAAATTTATTGGTAAGATTAGATTTCGTGCGGTAAGGGTGACAGTGCGGGCTGAAAAATTAAAAATTCCGTTTAGATTTATGTTAGAGACTCGCGGTAGAGATGCTCTAATGACCGAAAGTTCTTTTTAACAGCGATGGCCTTGACGACGGTGTCCAATCATTATTCGACACGCGATACTTGCTGACGGCGTCTAACAGACGACACCCGGACAAATTCTTTTTTTGGAATTTTTAAATTCCTATTTTTGGTTCTATTTTTTTTTTAAAAAAAAAACTGTATTTTTTGAAGTTGCATTTTTAATTTTAAACCAGACCGTCATGGAGTCGAATCATTAGTCGGCGTTCACGGTGGATGGCTACGTCGACCCAACAACTAGTCCAGACAAAAGCATGGAAAACACATATAATTTTATACAAACATGGAGCACGGTCCCCCGAATTTATACAAATTTCATGATTCGTCATCGGCAGGTCGTCGGTCGGTCGTCGACAGAAATAAGTTTTTAGAAAGAATTTCTTTTCTCAACAAATATCATTGTCATTACTGTATTCCTTTTATGTTACCTAGTAACGGACTACACGTGCGATTCATTTCTCTATTCATTCCAACAATGTTGGAATGAATACTCATTCCAATGTTCCAATGTTGGAATGCATGCTCATTCCAACATAATATTAATGAGTAGAGAAATGAATTCATAATAATGATTCATTCCAATATATATTATTATTATTATAATGTTGGAATGAATCATACACAACCAAACATGCCACGTTGTCGATGAAGTCAAAATATTGTTTTTAGAAAAATGTTTTTTCAACGAATTAAATTTGAACATGTAAAACATTTTACCTGTGCAAATTAGGTTATTTAATAACCTAACTGCACACGTGTAACAAATGCACATCAACACTGGTTTACTGCGGAAGTTGCTTTTAAAGGAGGAGATCTCGACCGAACGTTATCACTGCCAAGGCTTCCTCTCACACCTACGATCTCAACAGCACAACCTGTGAACAAAAGCAATGGCCTCTAATCACTACCCTCTCATCGTCTTTTCAATCCTCATTCTCCTTAGCACCATCCACGGTCTCACCCCTACCGTCCGCATCACTGGAGAGTGGGTTGCATGTACAGGCTCTCCCGGTGTCTGCATCGACACAAATACCTTCACCTGTTCCACAACCGTAGTCTCATCTCTGTGTCCCGGGCCGGCTGAAATTCGGTGCTGCCCACGCCCTGGCGGTGTTACTTCAGGCTTATGTGATTCAGAAGGGATTGGTCTCTGCACTCGTATAGAGCACTGTGGCGGTACTTCCGTCAGTGGAAAATGTCCCGGGCCCAATGATATTACTTGTTGTTCTTCTGGATCTTCCACATCTTCATGTCCATCCGTATCCGCCTCATGTAAGCTCGGGGTAACCACGTCATGTTCGACTGATATTGCATGTCGATTGACAGAACAACTTCAAGCGCAGTTCGGCTCTGGTTTAGAAAAATTAGATCCAAGTCTAGTTAATTGTAATACACCATGTGTACCATATCTACAAGGTCCTGCGAAACGTGCGTTGGAGGCAGCCGCACAAAAGATGGGTGTTTCCATTTCACTTAACAGTGCATATAGAAGCAGTGTGCAACAGTATCTTCTGTGGCGTATGAAACAAGAGGGGAGATGTCAAATTACAGCAGTGGCAAATCCAGGGACTTCGAACCATGAAGGTGGATTAGGAATCGATATTCCGTCTGCGAATGTAGCGTTTTGGCAGGCGGCGTTGACTGCAGAAGGTTTCAAATGGTTCGGTGCTGGAGATAGGGTACATTTCGATTATCAAGGGACGGGAGGTGATTCAAGTGCGAGAGCGAAGAGTTTAAAAGCTTTTCAAACGTTGTGGAATTCGAATAATCCATCGGATACAATTTCTACAGACGGATTGTGGGGTCCCGCAACGAAGGCGCGCATGGAGGACACTCCTTGTCGGGGTTGGTAATTGGGAGCATGAAAGACTGAAGCATGAGGGGAAAGTGGCGTCATCATGTCAGCAAGGGTGAGTAACAAAGACGAAAATTGATTTAGGGCAAAGTTCCAATGCGGTTCTGGCATTGGCAAATTTAAGCAGAGTGGCGGTTGTCGCCAAAAAATAAACCCATTATGCTTAATTATAAATAAAATTCATTTTTATGACAGCTGCTCCAGCTGAGTTCACCTTTCTGACAGCAGCTGCTGTCTCATAATTCAATTTTCATTGAATGAAGATCAAAAATAATTGTCCACAAAATCTCGCAATACAAATATTTATTACGCCCCTTAAAATTCAACAGAAATTTGCTGACCGCGTACACTGAAGATACCAGCGTGCCAATGTACGTACCTGAAATACAGCACTACATATGTATACATGTACACAACTACTACAAGTGCAAGTACAAGGACAAGTACAAGTACAAGTACAAGTACAAGTACAAGGAGATGTACATGTACATGTACGTCAACTAAACTGCAAGAGTGAAATTTGAGGAACATTTTTGCGATTTAAAAAATGCATCATTAACAATAAGTTTCCATATGCCCTTTGTGTTTGTGCACTCTTCAGCCGTCGTCAATTCTCCCAATTTTCTATCACCTTACGCCATCGCATCTCGTTCGTATTTCGTACACCCGTACCCTGGTAGATACGTCCATTGCAACTATCTTTTACCAATGTTGATAATGTCATTGCGCCGCCATGGTTGTGATCTGACTCTGCAAACCATCGTCTCAACACGCCCTTCAGACACCAGTACACTTAGCGTACTCGTGGCTGAACCATGAGCTGAAAGTGTTCACTATCTACATAATGGCCTTACCAATTTTATAAATCGAAAGAACCAAAAACAGGTGAGATTCCAAAATCGATTGAAATTCCCATCAGCAGAAGTTTCGTTTCCCGGAATATATCGAGTTCGTCCCAAAAAAAACAGTAAGAGCATTACAAGGGACCATTTTTGGGACATACAAAAGGATCGCACTAGCGTGCTCCAAACAAGAAATGACGTACTATGAAATTCCTGTCAGCAGTATCATGAGTGTCCGCGGCGTTCACAGCAAGGGCGGCGTTATGTATTTCCTATGAGAACAAGCGTGAAAGATTTTATTACATTAATCTTCCTAACCAGCAATGTCAAAAATTAGTATTATGATCTTTTTAGATATTTACATTTACTGCTTTTACTGATCTTCCATTTCTCTCCTGTGAGATCTTTTACCGTCTCTACAATTTGGTTTAAATCAACGGACTGCTCCATCTTTGCAGGACAAAGACCAATTGTCGTAATTTTTTGTGCATTTAATTCTGAATCTCTTCATAATTTATGCTGGCTATTTTTCATTAGAAATGCAAACAGTTTTGCATTTCTACACCATGCAAAACTATTTGTAGTCGGATCATTCAATTATTTTTTCTATGTGAAAGATTCTTTTCTTTGTGACACTCACTACAGATAGATCAATAATCGATATCCGAATAAACTTCACTGTATTTGCTTCCTTATTCTACCCCTCACTCAGGCTTCACTCCATCGATCAAAAGTATCTATTATACCTCCCTGTTCTCAGTTGACCAACAGGCGTGGTGTTTTGAACCGTGTTTTCGACCAGTTAGGTTGGAATTGTACCTTTAAGGAAACGACGTTGAAATGTCGCTTGCGGTCGCTATATATACTGGTACATGGATTGATCTTCACCATTTTTTTGCTTCGTTGTTTTCTGAGTAAATCATGAGGAAACTATGTATTTTAGTTAAATTCTCGTTCATATAATTACTGCAGCAGTTTTATTTGAAAAGCAGCTATGTTGGACCCAAGAAGCTACTCAGCCTGACTAGACAAAAAGGGAAAAAGTTGAGGCTGTACACGCCCCCCTTAAAGGTGCTCGAGAGGTTAGTTTTTGACATGCAGTTTGTTTCACCCCATATCCAAGGTTCATTTTAGTTTTTCTCGGAAATACAGTCAACACTGGACACAAGAATATTCTCAGCAGAAACGGCTTTATTCTTATACCGAGAGTATTCGTTTTGTAAATTTACCTGTAATGAGGTTTCATTACAGAATGGCTTGCATAACTGTTTACTATGTCCCTCAGACTTTCTACAATCACGTTCGGAAAGATATTGGAAAGGTTCTTAACCCACGGTAGGGTCGTTACAATGTGGACAAGTTTTAACGTCTGAACCATTCGTGAACAGCTAAATCTTCGACTGAAATTTTGAATATCGGTCATCGGAAACATGGAAACATTCAATGAAAAGTACAGTATTGTGAAAATGTTAATGGCATCACTAGTTGGTTGTGCTGATTTCGAATTGTTTCAGTTAAAACTAAGCCTGGCAACAGTGTAGTAAAGTACATTTTGACAGATTTTTTTATTTCGAATTGAATTGAGACGTGCTGGGACTCGTGCTGAGAATTTGAAAAGTTCGCTGAGTTTCTGTAAGTCTGTAATAAATTCTGGATACCCAATCAGCGGTCACAAAGTCAAACAACTAAGAAATATCTATGACTCAAATTTCCGACCAATTAAAATATTCGAACGGGGGGCGTATGAAAAATTTAATGAACTGGAATTTTGATCTCTCCTATTTTATCGTAATGTTTTAGACAGAAATGTATAAAAATATTAATTTAATAATTTTTTCGACCTTAACATTTATGGATGTTTTATAATCTTGCATTCTTTTCTTCTAATCTCTTTTGCAGAACGTAGAAATTTCTCCAGAAATACGGATGACTATTTTTACAACAAATGCAAAGTGATTTGCATTTTTAGACTGTGCAAAACTATTGGCATTCAGATCGTTCTTTATTGGTTTACATAAACGATTCTGTTCCTTGACACACTTCTCCCATACCTTTGAGTATCGAGTTCACGATTAAAGTTTATTGTTACTAAGCTACGCACGCCCCAATTACGTTGCCAATCGTTATCGCCTTGATCATTTCACGTTTGACAGCAACTGAGATTATCCAGATTTATCAACATTCCAATAGTTATGGGCCCAGGAAGCGACTCCAATCATCATTCCCGTCCAAAGTTCCGGTGGGACCTCCGAACAACACCGAACAACACCATGGGCTGACGGCCGCGATAATCAAGAGGGATATTATGTAAATGACTAAAATGATAATCAATAAAGGGAAACATAAAGACAAAAGGAAAGTTCAATGATTATTAAGCAAGTTGTAAATAATTATTGAATGTTCACTTTACATTATTTTGATTATTCACTTTTACATTATTTTGAAATGCACGCTTTACATTATTGGGAGATGTTAACTTTACATTATTTTGAGATGTTCAGTTAACATTATTTTGAAAATGACCATTGTGCATTATTTTAGAATTAGTAGATAAGTACCAGAACAATAAACACAATAAACAAAAGAAGGGTATCTGTCACACCCGCAGTTTAACCATAATCTAATCTGAAGCTTTTGGCCGATAAGCTTGAAGCGAAACGAGTTAATAGTCAATAATCATAAGCGAAGCAGTTCCAAGACACTATCTGCAAAATACAGGATCCCGGTGTATCAGCTACACATCACTTGAAACAGTATCTCAATATATGAAGGTAATTCAACCACCCGTCAACAATCTTCACATTTTTAGACATGCTCGTGCCGTAAAACTTTTGGAACATTTCAATGACAAATTTCCGGATACCAACAACAACAAGATACAACAAGATTTACGTGGCATATGCCTCAAGTATCAAATTTTCGGTAGAGATTAGCATTGATGCTCAGCTATCCAGACGATATTATTACATCCGACAAAGGAGTCTAAAGACTCGTAACAGAAACCCATGTGAGGGACTCACTGTCAGTCTGAATTTCATTCTTCAATGATTTCGACTCACTCCTACTAATAAAGCACAATTCAACCGAGACAAATGTTAATTATGAAGTTCGATTCTCAGCTCAAATTTCCAAGTACCATGCACATGATATAACTCTCCAGCTGAATGACACTATATTAGCAATGATTTTACTCTCTGACCCTGAAATATATGACACGAAACGTATGAAAAGTTGAGATTCGGGGTGGTTGAGCACGAGTTGGCAGTGAAGCGTGACAGGTTGAGTAGCAAAATACAGTAGCGGCCGAGTAAGTAGAGTAGATATGAGCTAGGGCTGTGAAGAGGGAAGAAGGTAAAGTCGTACAGTATCTACGCTATAGGATGTAGATGGACTTGACGATGTAGCTGAAGCTGTGACTGGATAGAGTAGGATTAAGCTGATCAAAGCAAGAAGCGTTTATTGATTCGATGCCCTCATCAGCTGAGACGAGAACTTCGCCTCAGTGAGAGTATAAGTAGACATAAAA
>JAULBU010026909.1:0-17519 GCA_032358235.1 Odonthalia washingtoniensis
GGATCGACACGTCCGAGTGAATTATCTTCTTTTCCGCCTACGTGCACGCCACATGGGTGACAGTTGGTTACAATCGGTGCGCTTGATCACACGTAAGTGACCAAGGTACTCGTCCACATTTTCTTGATGGCCAAGAATGGGTACGATGTCAAGCTCTCAACTGAATGCAATCGTGTGAGGAGAAACGACCCAAAGCCGGAAATTGTCACACACTTCCTGAATAAGGAACGCAGAAGTCTTATCCATCATTTAGGTGTTAGAAACAACCCACCACCCGCTCTCAGAGTCGTTATGCATCTCTGACCAAATATAGGAAAACCACAGAGTAAGTTCAACAAGGCACCCTACAGGGACCTCAACGCAACCCAAGACCTTGGTTACCTTTACTAATCCATGGTTACGCGTATCGCGGCGGAGATGATAATGCGTGACGCTTTGGAAGGGAACCACCAAAAGGTACGTTGACCCAAATCGACATTCGACTCTAACCGGGACCTTCCAGTATGCGGAGTTCTTGCGGAAATTATTAAATTAAGTCTTAACGGACGGTTTCGTGAATATCCGAGCCTCATTTGAAACCATGAGTTGTCCTCGCGAGCATTCCAACATCTCGGCTTTAACCTTATCAATATTTATACATACTCCTATTTCGCCTTGGGTTCGATATAGGGATAGGTCTGCACGTATATTATGTGGAAGTGGCGTAAACATAAAGAAACGGTTCAGACCGGCATGATCCGTCTTGGAAAAATCCGTACCAACATTACACACGGTTTGACCAATTGCAACCCGAAGGTCATCGTACTAACAACATAATTGTGTCCGCCACGATTCGGTCTACGTCGCCGTTAACGGGATACCCGGGAAGGAAACCGTTATATTCATAACGTGGAATTATCGACCCATCCATAACGGCCACCTGATCGAACCACGGGGACGTCCTGAACAGTTCTGGATAATAAAACGGACCGGCATCATCATACACGATTGGTGCCCGGTACGACTTGATCGCAACATCCAATAAGCTGGTTTGTCTCCTCTCCTCCTGTTGATGTATGTTCTTCTCAAAGCCCTGGACGGGGATAGGCTGTTCAACCGGTATATACGGATGACGAGTTGTCATTCCACGGGTGGAAACAGGGAGCACCCCTGCGTCTGGCGCATTGTCGGTTAGTTCGGTTTAAACGAATTGAATATTTGCTCCAATAGATGTAGGTGTGTCGGTCGCAGAATAATTTGTTTCGTTCGCGACAGGTGCACTCGTTGAAAGATGGTCCACAGACTTTGTTGTACCTGGTGTTCCATTCAGAGGAGAATTCTCACTGTCACTCATTACGCGAAGTAGAGAAAATATCACCGATAATTCCGGTCGATAACTAACGCCAAGGCACGAATGGGTGGAAGAAAAGATAAGAAATGAATAAACTGGAATTGATAGTTTCAGTGATGACTCTCATAGAGTGTTTGATTCTTGAAGAGAGGGTCGTGTGATGCAATTCGTTCTTGAACCCATGAATGTTTCAGTGACTTTTGTCATATTTCTTTTGTTGTGTAGGACCAAATGTTTTGGTGCCTTTTCACAATCACCACGTGAATTTAGAAAATTGCTGCCCATTAAAATGTCCCGGTAGCTCCTGCCCCGAAACCTTGTACAGTTCGCTCCTATGCCACTCGACGGCAAGCAGAGCCTACTTAAGAGGTTTTTTCCTGTTCCTCTCTTGAACTATAATAAATACAATCGTTTCTCAAACTTCATCTACACCCTAATTTGCATTCGTGACGACACCACAGCACTTTTGGCTCTCGAAGAACGTCCGCTGCGCCAGAGTTAGTATATTTCTCTGCTTTACAATCGTGTACAAGAACCAGCGACCGTTAGCCGCGTTATCACTGGTAACCGCTCCAACCGCCTCCCTCCTCACGAAGTAAACATTGGACCATCGATCAACCGTTTCGGCGCGCATCCCCCATCCATCTGAATCAAGTCGTCACACTAATACAACGGCATCCTACAAACACCGGGATGACAACTACCTTCTTACTAAACATGATCCTACCTCCCCTTTTTATTGATGGAGTTCACTTCCCAAACGAGCTACCGTGGAACGAGAACTCCGAACACCCTTAGTGTCGTTTTAATTCTTCCCTTTCTGGAAGTGAATTGTACTACAGGCAACAATTCATGAATCGTTTTATAAACAAGTCAGAAAATTCCCTTTGGACTACTTTATGGTAACATCTATGGCATTAGCTCATTACTGTATAAGAATGATTCCAGATGATGCGCAGGTAGTGGGGACGATGGTGCAGATATTAATGCTGAAGATTATAATCTCTCAAAAAGGCACTGTACTTGGATAAAGTCTAGAGACCTTTCCGAAACAGGCATGCCGAAGTCACCGAAGACACGCCAACCGAGCATGATTGGAACTGTAGCAGCTGACGATCCCGCACTGTAATTATTTTTCACACTTCTCGTACCACGTCTCATCCTTTCCTCAAATGCAGAATCAACCTCCCAATATTACCGTTGATAGAAGATATACTATCCCGTAATCGGTCGTGAAAAAATGATTGGTGTCTCGGTAAAACTTCCCTATGCTTCACGAAGATCCTACATGTCTTCAAATAACGGAAATGTACGTGTTTCATATTCCAATTACTCGGGACATCGCACCCACAACGCATTAACTAGTTGTCCTGCAAAATAATTCAACATCTTGCCTCCGGTGTGTGCCCAAATCAACTTTCCTGATTTTTCATCCTTTCAATGACATTTTTCACCGCACTGTCGTACGATACATCGGGCATGGTTTCATAACTACCGCCATCCAACTCCCTCTTCGTCTTACACTGTGAAATGACTGATTAACCTCTAACGATGGTCTTGATCGTACTGCCTTCCCGTTCCTCTTGTACCTATATCAGATTACTATGTTCGTATGTGCAGGGCTGATATTTAAACTGAACGTTGTTCAAAATTGATAGTCTATTGTCAAAATAGATGGTTTCTTCGGCGCTCATTGGTGCCCATTCTGTTGGTTATGTAATTTCGTCCTGATGACGGTTGGTGTAGCAATTGCAGTTTTCCTTCCATTTTTCTGTTTCGTCATAGGTATTATTAATATTCTTGTCCGTGGAAGTTCGGTATTGTTCGTTCCACCATGCGTTGTTCCGTTAGTTTTCATCATGTACGCCATAAACGTCAAAACAGATGCATTATTATATTATTTACTAGCAAAATATAATTAAGACTTTTCAATTGTGATTATTTGGAACGGTTACGCGGCGCTTACTTCCCTTTTATAGGATGCAGAGTGGTTCTCTGCCCGTCATAGCATGTCACATGTCAACAACAACTTTCAATTGTGCATTTGAAATTTACGCACCGGTCGTAAAATTTACAGTTGTCACTGCACCTTCTCTAACGCTATGAAATTCCGTTGAGTCTCTATCATATGGTTCTAGCCGTTTCGGATATTTCTCAATCGCATCCTCTGCTACAGAATGTCTGCGATTGATATTTAAATTAGTCATACTTCGTAGTACTGAAGGATTCTTTTGTAAATTTTCAGTTTCACCGGATTCTATACCGTGTATGGCTTGTTGATGATGTCGGTCCTTGTGCTCGTTGGTGTAGGGTAAGTGGCATCCTGAATATGTTTGGTGCCTCATGCGATTGAGGACTGGACAGGCAATGGATACGTACAGGAAATGTTTTTCAATACATGTTTCTGAAATTAGCTGTGTTACCAGGTATTCTACACATATACACGTTTTCGCAGAACATACTTTTATTATACCGCAACCAATTTTCGTGACAATATGACTACCACCAGTCATACCGCCCGGTTACATTGTAATTACTGAATAAAATTTAACGTACGTCAATAACTTGTTACATTATGGTCTATATGACCTTCTTCTGAACTTTTCCGTTTCATTTCATCATGTCTGTTTTTCTGGAACTGAAAGACCACATTCATAGAGTAAAATTATTCGGATTTACACTGTGTAATTTCACTTTTTTTCCATATGAACTCCGGAATTCAATGTTTTTGAGGACGATAGGAATGGGACATTGAAACATCGTAGATATTTCCCAATAACTTCATATTGTCAATAAAATGATAATTTTTGAAGGCCGTGTATTAAGTGAGTGTGGTTACGTGCAGTGCAGAAAAATATCGTCATAAAATCAGGGCGGCACTTATTTTGTACATTGCTGTTTTTTCAATTCTTAATTATTTTCGGAAACAGATGACAGAATTGTATTTATTGGCATCTAGTGTACGAAACGTCTGGCAGGATGACAGGAAAGAATACAGAGATGAAATTGGAGCCAATAGTAAATGTTGTCATCCAACGGATGAAAGTATGCCATTCACATTTACTTGACAGAAAAATTCTCATGAGTCCATTACCATGAAGTGTGACAGGAATGTTTGAAAAAATGGAAATTAGATGCAGAGAATAAAATAGAAAGGATTCATTTTTGTTGTTATACCGCAACCGAGGAGTCGGAATATCGAATATTAGGATAGTTCTGAAAATATGCGTATATATAAAATTTCACTTACTAAGTTACTAGATCTGTGAAACATAAAATATATGGAATTAAATGTGTTATGGATCAATTATAAATATATCACAAAACCGTTATAGTAAAAAATTGAAAAAAAAGTACTATTCTGCTTCAAAATGATGTGTATGGCCCGTACCGTAATCAAGTGAAATCTCTTCGCCTTTTGAAATAGGATAGAAAGATTGAATCTGTAAAAGTTGGTACGAAGATGCAGATGAATCTGATTCACACTTTGGATTCCAAAAAAGAACAATTTTCCCTCCTTGTACTAAGTGATCATTTGGCCCTAGGTGTTTCATCCCCTTCCAGAAATTGGAAATAATTTATATTTCTTTTAATGAACCACGCAGCAGCTACAATCCAGGATGTATTAAGCTTTCCGTCATGAACCTTGAAGTTAAGTGGAAAATTTGCTCCCTATTTCAAGAATTGTGCTCTAGTTACTGAAAGCATTCCCTACCCACATGTTTTTTGAACGAACTGCTGTTTACAAAATTACCGTAAGCGAGAGTTCCATAATAATAATCGATTATTGAATGTTGAGGAATTGTATTTTGTGAAAACACACCGAAACCAGCCTTTTCATGTTTGATTGTAGGCGTCTTAAGTGTCAAACCAAAAGCCCAGGACTCTTGGATCGTAAAGGTTCTATTGGGACTCCGTCAAGTGCTTTCTTCCATGATAACTTCCTCCAACTCAATAATATTTCATCACCGTTATCGAACAACTTTGTTCTCCAATAAACTGCGAAATGAAATGGCGGATATGTCTTGGAAAAGTTTAAACTATAGGGATACCAGGTGGAACTTCTCATATATGTTTTCTTTTCCTAAATTAAATGTCCTCCAACTCTCTCATAAATGCACTTGCTTCTAGAAGAACATCATGATTTTCATTAATATCAGAATACGTGTTTAGTAAATGAAGAAAATGAAGCAACCAGTTGAATTCAACGTTTTAAAAATGAAACATATATATAGCAACAAAGAAAAGTCCTATGCTTTGGAAGAATCAAACACGCCATTGACCCTGAAATTGTACCCATACACAAATCCACAAACAACTCACCAGGGATTGTAAATTTCTAGATGATATCCGGTATCCTTTGCGTAGATTTATGTTCTATCCGAAGTAGTGCTCTTGCACTAGACTTATTTTAGTAAGATTTCGTAAAATCATTTCGTTATTGGGCACCCTCTAAAAGTTGGTCAGCTCATTGCATGTTCTTGGATGAATTGTGTGAATGAAACCGTTTTGATTGTAATTGAGTCGCCTTAAACATTCGTTTCAATCTATCCCAGCATTCCATAAATGAACTGTTTGTTCAACCAATGAAAGATGAGTTAGACGGTGCTGCCTCGGATTCGTATTGTAGGAACCCTTTTTCTTAGTGTAAAATAGGCGATGTTCCTCGCCACAGAACACTGTTTTTCCCGTTTTTATACCTTTTCGTATTTCATCATATTCGGGGTTGTCCAACGAAACAAATTGCTTCTTCGACTTGAAGTGCTGGACCAATAATGTAAACTGCAGCACAGAGAAAAAATATATGTGCATGACTTCCTTCCATTAAAACTGTTTCAAAAATTTCCATGAACAGTTTCATGTCTTCTTCATTAAATGGGCGGTGTTCCGAGATTTTGAATCTTTGATCAAACCAGGTGTTGCATGGAGGGCCTGTCAGTATGAAATCCAATTTTCCTTGTAAATATTCACCCATTACGTTTTCATAAACATTAATGAGATTTGCAAATTTCACATCGTAACAACAGCAATATTTCTGCTCTGCATTGCAAGCTTCAAAGCGTCCATAGCCTTACGAGCAACTGGGCCAGCTACAACAAATACTCAGGTTGTATATCATCTTCTCCTTTTTCTCTGACTGAATCATTACTATCGTCCAAACTTTATGGGGAAATAATCAAGTCTTCCATATGTGTCTCATCTGCACCATTATTAGTGTGGATATGCTTACAGAACTTATGTGCAGTACTCATATTTTTCATATTTGTTGAAAGTTTTCGCTTATTGAAAGCTTTAGCAGTTGGGAGAGAACTGTTTTCATCCTGGAGAAGTGGTATCACTGGAACATCATCAGCCATGTTTTTATCCGGAACATTAATATTGAGATGATCTATAACATGTTTCAGCAAATTAAAATAGCATTGCGACAATTTCAAGGTGTCCTCATTGACCAAGAAGGATAAAAGGAAGGCACGAGTTGTTTGTTGCTTCGAATAAGCGTCATAAATTTGATTGTTGGTCAACCACTCATAAACGGTACAGAGGAAATAATTGGTGATATATCGAAATGCGCTATCCTCTCGTTCTTTACGTTTCCAAGCTTCTGGATATATCAAATCTTGTGTAGTAACTGAAACAATATTATGAGGAAGTGTATTTTCTTGATTGATGGAATCGAAACCTTCCTGTCTTGATTCATTACAACGATTGTTGAACTGTCGTAGCTGTAATAGCTATAGTTTTGAAACATGTGGCTTGCTAGTTCAATTTTTATTGCTCGTCCTTTTCGATTCTATGGATTGATTAATGTCTAAACGAAGAAACCAATCTTCGTTCTCTTATCATGTGTCAGACTTACAAGACGATTGACCTTTGTTTTCTTCATGAGTGAATTATTGATAAAGACGATGTGAAAGTGAAGAATGCATTCGAATGTTGTTGGAAATTACATACCATACAAATTGGAATGTTGCCTCTTTGAAGTTGATTGAACGACTAGGTAAAAAAGTTGGACGAACCAAGAATCCAGTTGACGTATCATTCATCTTGAACAAGTTGTTGAAAGTTTCCATTATACGTCCCTCTTTTTGCGTACGTATATATTGCAAGAGAGGCACGGGATATCTGCTGAAGTTGTTTCGTACTAAATTCCGCTAAATTCGTATCAACATTAGGTCCAGAAAATGGGAAAACTGCATGTTTCAACGTTTTCTTCCTTCCTTTAGCCTTTGTTTTCAATCTACTCGTTACTTGGATATGAATTCTGTTGGTATCCCAACGAACCCATTGCATGTACGAGTTCAAGGATAGGTTTATATAGTTTAATTGTGCCTCTTGAAACGCCTTAGATCCGAAGATATGTAGAAATGAAAATTTGAGAAATCTTGTGAGTTAACCTTCATCTTTTCATAGAAGTTGTGTATCACTTGATCCGGCGCTATTTGCATGAGATGAAGATGAAGCCATTATGTTGATAAATGAGGACTACGATTGGAAATGTTGGAGATGGTTGGTTGAGTTGATTCGATAGGACCTCTTGAATAGACTCTGTCACAGAAAGTATTGTAAGTAGAAGAATATAGATCGGTTGTACAAATTTACGGTTGCAGAAGTAAACAGGTTTGCTTTTGTGACCGTGTTTTGATGTTCGACATAAAAAGTGTTGAGGAGACTTGAAGCGGAAAATTGTAACGGATGATGTTGGCTTCTGTGATCTGTATAAACTCACGTGTAACCGTTTATATAAATTTAGTAGAGGGTTTGAGTAACAGTTCTTATAATTTTTAAAATTGAAAAAAAAGTTCAAAAGGTTTGCCCAGCTGGACAAAACTTTCAATTTCAAAAATTGAAATAGTAGAACACTTTCACATTGAAATTATTATGACCACATGGTACTTTTAATTTACCTGCTGTTGTTTTTGTTTCAAGTAGCTGTTAACGCTGGGGTATGTCACAACGTAAAAGGAATGACAGTTTGTGAAATATAAAACATCAAAGTGTCTTTACTGTTCTTATATAACAATGGTGTATTATATCGGTCAAGACATCTCCATAAAAGTAGATAGGTCAATAAAAAAATAGTAGTATTCCGGGCAGTACAACTTTTAATCAAGTGGTGTAATTATCACGTTTGCATGTTCGTAATAAATATCATCACCATAATCTTCTTCGTGATCATCTTCATAACTACTTACATTAGAAGCGCTGATTGAGTGTTGTGAAACATTCTTCATTGGAGGTTGACCTCTCCACCGCAGTGATCGACTAAACGAATATGACATGGCTTCTCTCAAATTTCTACCTTCGGGAATGATATACATATGATATCTGAGAGCATTAATTACACTGCATCCCGTACCATCATGTTGCACATAGCCGTGTGCAATGAAAATAGATTGTCGGGGATAGTAATTCCTTCCAATTCCAGGATTTTTTTTAAACTTTCTTCTTCCTCATCGCTGTAATAAACATACCGGTTGGACCCGGTGCAATTCAAAGACATATAGCTTCACTGGTGGTCGTAATTGTAAAATATCCAGAGGAACCACTGTATCTGACATCAAGGTCATAATGACCATGCTGCGGTGGGAAATATGTACCAGTGAGGAGAAATCAACTCCCTGGTATTGGAAATTGTGTAGCTATTTCGAATTGTTATACAAATTCAACGATGCAAACATCCATCCAATCTACCGGTCTAAAGCAGCACGTCTTTTCGCCAAATGTACATAAAATTCGGTTTCAATCAGTGTTTCCAGTAATGTCCTTGTACTGAAGTAGCGGCCAACTACTTTGTTCTATCATATGCATCATTGTGAACATCACCTCTGTTTATGATCGGATGTCGGTCTTGCCTGCTGTTTTTATCTTACAAGTGTTCCTCCCCTGTATAGGTGAGAACTTTTCTTCCACTTATTACAGAAATCACCAATTCTTGTGGTTGGGAACTCTTCAAAACGATCTTCCATTTTCTCGTCTGGTAAATCGAACGGTTCAGAAATTCCATCAAGAATGGTAGTACCCTTCACTATCCAGTTGTTGCTTTTTCCTAGAAAAGAAAGCTTGTCCGAAACCACTATACTCGTCATTAAATGCATAAGCCCAGCGTCCGGCATCATCCAATATTGCAATACCTCAATATGGTCTATTTTCTTTTTTTGCAGCCCACATCCATGCCAGATTTCTGACTTTTCATATGAGAAAATACTCGAAAAGATATGCAGACGGTGACTATAGGGATAAATTCTGGCCTTATTAACGCCCGGATTTCCTATATTATTATCGTTTGACAAAAAGTAATGCAATTACCAGGAATTCCACCATATCTAGATCTGTCTTTGTTCCTCACTAGAAATTCTTCCAATTGTTCACCCAGTTGTGTTCCTGAACTTTTTCTTTGATTCAGTGACATGTGTTCAATGTTAAATACGTCTTGACAGCCTTGAACCATTTTACGTTGTTGTCGTGACCATCTTTCTGGTGGTATCATAGGAGGAAGGGAGTTATTCAACGGTTCCAGGTCTTCTCTGTGTTGAGAAGATGTTTGAGGAGGTGGTGTTTGGTTTTGGGTGCTACGATAGTTCCAAACTTTTTCTTTGAGTAGGCAGTGGTTCCAAATATAAATTCATATCTTCTCTGATTTCTTCTTTTGAATCCAACTCTTTTAAAATTTCTTCTAACGCCTTTCCGTTATTCCTCGTGACATGTTTCGTCTCTAAAGGGGGTGAGTCATCGTCGCTATTAGTTATGATAACGGCTCAATTTCGGAGTGTAAGGTATATGCCGAATAAAAGAGTTCGCTGAAAGCTATTACCTAAGCCGCCATAGCTGAACGGTACAGACGTTCAGATTTGTATGATCGAAAAATTTGTGGGATCACCATTGAATGCTTATCAGACAACATTGCGATGCAGCCAAGTTGTGATGATAAAGCAGCATTACTACTAAAGCTTGCATCAGAGTAGACAATCAAGTGAAGAGATTCCAGGTATAGATCTTTAACTTGAATCTAGACGTCGTGGAATTTGGAATATGATGTTTATTTGTTGATCGAGGTGATGTAAGTTTCTGATGACTCCTTATAAGTTGCTTAGACCACTTGTGCTAAAAACGAAATTTGAAAAAGGAAGTCGGTACGGGTATTAATCAGCTATTTCAAGCGCATTCTCATTGATACGAATTGAGGGAATGTTGCCGTGTCTTCGAGGTGTTCCAGTTTGATGAGGTACTGATATTTTGATTGGATGACAGTTGGTTTATCGTCTCGAAGTAACCGAAATCCACTGAAATCACATGGCAAATCAGATGAAGTTTTCATGTCAAAACGCTCTTCAGCATGCGATGATATTTCTTTGAATGTAGAGTTTCCTGCAAGCAACGAATAATCAACATGTGCTCATGACATACCTATTGGCATCGTGTCACGCGGTAGAAAATATAAAGAGAAATCCGACCGAAGGTGAAGCATTTTTCGGTCGTGTATATGGTGGAGTTGGAGTGTGTGGTACGGTGCGAGCTGAAAATCGGCCTTTGGGTGGTTCATCATAATTTTTCGAACATTTACTCTTATTGAATCATGATAGCATTCGAAAATTTGTAGACCATTGTGGGATGCGATGCATTTGTTTTCAGTTTTTTTAGCATCTTGTGCGGCCAACCAAACAAACGAATCACCAAAGTTGAAGCCTTGATATAGAATTATTCTGCTCGGGAGTCTAGTGTACATCAAAGTCCATAATTTGATAAAAGAGTTCAAAATCGTGACCGTTTCCATGTTTTTCAATTTTACGACAGAACTAAAGTGCGCTACTTTGTCTATGACGTGTAGGATTGTGTATTTAGTTTTTTTGCGTTATGGTTGAAAAAGTCAAGATATATTCGTTAGTTAAATATAGCGAAGTAGCTTCCATAAGAAAGAAGAAAAGGGAGCATAGAGCATGTAATCCGTTGAAAATTGTTGCATTTGGCTGAGATTTAGGTAAGTAACCGTAACGTCTCTGCATCAGAATGTGAAGGGTTAGTTATTTGAAGCAAGTTAAATAACTCCTGAGGAGATGGATTGAAGAACTGTAGATAGATACTAGGCAGCTATCCCTTTGTAAACTTTATGGGTAGTGAGTAGTATGTGCTTGCGGGCTTTTGAGGATGTTACTAAAGAACAGGGCCTTCATTCGATTATTCAGGGACAGTAGGTTTGGGAATTGGGAATAGTGTGGGATGTCATTTGTAATAATTTCGTATAATTGCCCGCTGAACCATATGTCCTTGAAGTAGCCGCTTTTTGCTTACGTGATCTGAAAAGAGTTCATCTTAGGACGGTCGTTCTTGGTTTCTTCATCGGCTGAGTCGGCGCGTCATCGTTTGATCAAGGCTATTGATTTGGTTTTTTCGGTCCTTTTCTTGCTGGTGCTCTAAGACCAAGAAGATGGACACTGGTCGTTGCTCGTATTAATCCTCATACTGAAGTAATTGTCATGGCTGGGGTTTCGTAACAGCTGTAGAAATTATTGGAGAACTAAGATAGATAGTGCAAAGTGGTGTCAGTGGTGGAGTGGAAGTTATGTTTCAAGTAGGATCAGGTGAGGGTCGTATTGTTAGCCTGCTCTGTTACGAGAGTGATTCTAGGTCTGATTGAGCGCTTTTAGTCAAAGCTTTTTTATGCATTCGATACTTCGATGATAGTGTACATGGCGACCTCGTTTCGTTTCAGTATGCAATCTATCCATAGGTGTAGATTCACCGCACTGTTCTTCATGTCTTATTCCAGAAAATGAAGTGGAGAAAAAGTTGTGCTGTACTCATTAGGATTACCGTACAGATCAGAAATCTTTCTCAGCAGAAAGATTTAGGAAAGCAGCATCCGGAAGTATTCTGTGTTACAGAATTCATCTTCTGGATGCAGCGAAAAGCGCAGGGCATCAAGCAGTTCTTGTCTATTAGTTGGCAGAAGTACGGTGGTGTTCTCAAGCAGAGGGTAATCTGTCAAAAAGGATTTGGCTACCCACTTGATCTCTTCTGCGAAATCTTTGGAGACTTGGATGGATTATGCACTGCAGGCGCAGCACTTGTAACGAGTTATCGTTTCCATTGAATAAATACCAATCATAGACGGAGCTCGAGGGATCCGTGAGGATCCAGGAGTTTCATTTTAGTTCTTCATCTTGACGTTGACAGGGGCAGGGTTGGAGTCCTTTTTTTATGCAGAGGGGAATGAAGTAACGATTTTGTCGTTAAATATGATGTCATTGTAGCTGCGATAGTGATGAAATAGTACGAAAGGATGTGATGAATAGTGAATGATGAAGGCTAGTTTGTGAAAGTGGAAAGAGCGACGAAGAAAATCTTTTTTTTTGTGTTGTTATTATTTGATTTGTTATATTTATTATTATTAATAGGGAAAATATCGGTCGGTATGGAGAATGTTGGAAATTAGACATTGAATAGAGATAGGAAAGGAAAAGATGACATTCTAGATCGGCAGAATTAGTGAAAACGACATATGCAGTAAAAGTTATCATGTTCCGACTCAACCAGTAGGGTGGTATATAAATATCAACCAAAAAGGTGGAAGTGATATTCTGTGTGGTAGTGGATTCGTAAACGTTCCTGAAATAGTACGAGAAAAGTTTACAATGTAATAAAGAGGAAAGTAAAAATTTAAGGGTGTAGTTTTTTATTTTTTTCCATTCCATACCACTTTCAACGATTCGTACAATGCTGTCGTCATTCTGTGAGACCTGTCTCAATTCACAAAATGTTGCAGTGTGAACACACACAAATCACACAACGAACAACTTTATGTTGGTTTGTTTGTAAAGTTCTGTCCCTTCTGAAACCAAGATTGATTGCGATTACCCGTATTTTTTGATAGGCGACCTAGCGGAGGCGGCAAAGAAACTGGTATGTGACTATTTTGGTGACTTGCGACAAGATGAGAAGCATCAATTAATACATTGTAAGTATAGTGCTGAAAAGGGAGATAAAATTTTGTACTATCATATTGTTTCTTCCAAGTAGTTGTAGTATGACGTTGCTCAATGGGTGCTTCAGGAATTAAATTAGGTTACACTTTTAAAATTTGATCTTAAAGGAGCTGCATCCGGAAATTCATTATAACAGTACAAGTGATTTTTGTCCTCAGGGTGATACGGGGGTTACCCTTGGAACCGAAACAGTTCCACTAAATTTGACAACACTTTTCCCACGTAAAGTATGTGAGAAACACGTACAAGAGGATGAAATGTTGATGTGGAATATATTGGCTTCAAAGGCACCACGCAGAGTTACCAATGTTGCTGCTTCCGTATTTGCGCCTCTTCCCGCAACTTTTTGCGTCTGCGACGGACGATTTTTGCTACAGCAACCGATACTGCTGCAGGAGCACCCGCGACAGGTATTAGGTGACGGCGGTCCATGCGGTCCATGTTCTGATAACTGGCTATGTCAACAGAGGTGGAAGTTTGACAGAGGATAATGAATTGACAATAACCCAAATTTTAATTTGTTACTTTGAAACCCCCCTCTCGCCCGTTTAACAGATTTATAAAAAATAAAAAAAGTCCCCCTCCTTGCAAAAAAACAAAACTGTCCGCGCACAAAAATAAAACTTTCCACGCCCTTGTAAGAGGATAACGGCTTAATCCTAACCTAAATTTCAATTTGTAAATCTGAAATCCCCCCCAACAAATTCACAAACTGTCCGTCTGCTTGCAATGAAATAATCGGATCTGAATTGCCCAATTTGTAAATTTATCAAATTCCTGAATGCACCCAATGTACATGTGCATGTTAAGGGAATCGTGGTTTTCTGCAAGACCAGCTACTCCATGAAATCAGGGAAACATGTTCCCATTTTCTGGTAATACACAAAATTATGGGACAGAACCAATCCATGATAGTTTATTCCTCCTTGTTCTCGTTTTATCCACTCTAATAGTCAAGGTATGTTCCATATGGTCAGTAGCTTCCACCAACTGGACAGATGGTTGATATGATCTTCCATTTGCAATTATTCTTTCCATATGCTGTTAAATATGTGGTGGTACTGGGTGTTCCCAACGGAGAACAAAATTGTTACGCTTTAGAAAGAAATTTCTCTTAACTTCAATAACATTACTTAGCATATGTTGTGGCTCTACCCTTCTTATGTAATTTCGCAATGATGCACTGATCTGGCTGTCTGCCCCTGAGACGAAAATATAAAATCAGTAAGTTCTGAATATGACCTATACAATTCGCAGTCAGAAAACGTAGAAAGATACGTCTGTTGTCTAGTTCCATGCTGTTTCATAACCCAAATTTACTATTCTTTTGAGGGAGGTAGAACTGCACGTTTATACAGAATACAGCGCTAGAGCAGATATGTTTTGTGAACAAAGATGAGGCCTCATATTTTTGTGCAAATGCAGCATGTCCAAAAATCTTTTTCGCATTCTCCATCATGATACGGTATGATTTGTAGATGCTTTTTCCTAATCAAAAATATTCACCCTCTCTCCAATTCGAGGCCTGGTATTTTTTCATTGCAGTATAATCTGGTGGCCATGTTTCGTCACTCTCGGAACCTAATAAATTGTAAAAAAGTATTGAAACAAGATGGTGATCAGCTTCGTGATTCCTTACATTGAATAACGTCCTATATGATTGAGGACCTATTCCTTGACAATGTGATGCATCTGCAGTAGCTGTTTTCCTCCCAACCATGAAAAAGTGTTTTGCAATGTTTGGTAGAAATATGAATCCACCATAATAGTTGCGACTGTCATCAATGTCAGATACATCCAAAATGTTTTCATCAAATTTCTCATCTTTACATATGAAACCGTCCTTTTTTCTATGATTGAATGTGAATCTAGCAACCTTCATTCTTATTGACTTCATTTTTTTTCTATCGTACGTGACCAATTCAGCAGTATCTCCCACAGCACGAAGTAGTCCCATGTGACCCCAATCAAAGCCATCTCCGCCTCCTTGCTTCTCTTCATTACTGTCTACATTTTTTTTCACCAGCTGCGAGGTGACGAATGCTTCATTGTCTGTACCCTCCTTTCGCTTCCACCAGAGTGGCGATTTGCTTCGAAGTAATAACAGGATTTTCTAAATAGTCATTGGCTACACACCTTGCAATCTGTACTGTACTGTAAAGAGATGTACAAAATTTCTTTCTGCTACCTGTACTACTGTCAGAAGTACCTAGACAGTCAATTGTATGACGTCGAGAAATTGACAGTTTTCAATTTTCGCATACTGCCAATCTGTTGAATCTCAACATGTACGCACAGTTCTTTTTCTCACTTATTGATACGATGACTTAGTTGGTTTTATTCACATTGTTTCCATACTGAACGGAAATAAACGCATTATAAGCACGACAAAAACTGTCACACACCCACCTTTCCGGAAACAATTCACCGATGTTTGAGAATATACTTACATATTCTGTTGGTTTCCGGGTATCCGTGGCAATTCTTCCGGAGGTAGTTGCCTCCCTTGCAATATCAATCTTTTTCTTGTGATAAATACGATACTACATTCGCTTGGGAGCTTTCATCATTTGTCTAACATCATAATCGTGATCATTTTTGAGCTCCCCATCACCACTTCTTCCATCACCACTTCCATCACTACTTCCATCACTACTTCCATCGATAGGTGGACATATTTCGGCACTATTTTCTTCTTGCACACAGATGTTGCTATCTTCATTATCATCAACCACCCCAATAATTTCATCCTATACAGCTTTTCCGTCAGCTTCAAAGGTAGTTGGTTCATTTCTGTTGTACTGAGATTGAGCATAAGTTAGTAGATTGAGTTTGTTCCATTGATTATGTAGGTTGAGAAAATAAGTCTTCATCGTCATCATCATCACCATTGGAAAATGACAACAATAAAGTTATTGGTATTCATATCCCTTCCTTTCGCACAAATGAAAACTGAGCATTCCTTTCCACGTACCTTTGAGCAACCTCAAATGAGTTCACCGCCAATTGAAAGCATTGCCTAGATCGTTCACGTTTCTCGTTTGCATTCTTATCAGGGTGTACAAGAATACTTAATTTGTGATATATATTTCTTAGAATTTTGAATGATATAGACAACCCGTATTTAGCCCGTTCTTCACGCTGTTTAAATAAATCTACAAATTGGTCTGTGTTACTGGTATATTGCTTTCAATGATTGAGCATGCTTCATGTTGGTTATGAACGGGTCAGAAAACAAAGTAGTGTAGGATGTAGCGCAATTTTCGGGATGATTAAAACGCAAGGCGGTGAACTTCAGAGAATAAAAAGACGGTGGCGATGTGATTTTCATTGTAATGGGGCCCGTTTTAAATACCGTACAGGTAGGTTGAATTGAAAATTATGCCAACTTTTTATTTATTTGTTGGAAAATCAGTAGGTTGCATAACGGTCAAAATGTTTCCATTTTGAGAAAACGGACACGTTTGGTGCGAGATATTGAAACGTGTCGAAATGAGCCGAGTTTTGTCGGAAAAAGTGTGCAGTGATGGAACTTCTCTCCCTAACAATTAATTCAATTTTAGACAATTTTCCACTGAATCGTACATTTTCCAATCTTACAGTGGTCATCACAGTCGTTTTTCTATTTTCTACCTCCCCTCAATGGTAATTTCCCAACATGCCCCATACCGATCGTCGGATAGCCCTAATTATTATTACTATTGTTATTATTGTTATTATTGTTATTATTGTTATTATTATTATTATTATTATATGATTATTACGATTATTATGATTATGATAATAATTGTGATTATGTTTATTTTTAAATTTGATATAATTTAGGTATTGATTATTATTTTATTGGAATTTATATATATTTATATTTATATATAAATATTTACATATAAATATTTACATATAAATATTTATAAATATTTATATATATTTATTTATATTTATATATATTTATATATATTTATATATATTTATATATATTTATCAATTTTTAAAAAAGTTATACTTTTTGAAATGAATTTTTTGAATTTTTTATTCTGTCACGGTGTATCAATTCCGCATTGTAGATGAATACAGGTAACTAGAACGGAACTGTACTTGAAGATGGCAATCAGCATCAGGTGGTAGCACCGTTCGACGGGTTTAATTAGGATACAGTATTCGTGGAAGACACGAATGAATGTCGGAGATTGAAAGTGAATACGCGTGGA
>JAULBU010026920.1:0-38473 GCA_032358235.1 Odonthalia washingtoniensis
GAAGCAATGAAAGAAGAAGCACACAAGCTCATCTCAGCTAAAGATGCGGAAGATGGCGAAAGTTGGTCTAATGACTCTGACGAGATTGCTTCAATTATGGCGAGTTTCGCCAAGGCTCAACTCGAACAACTCTTAAGCGATCTTACGTCCATCGATCAAATTGGTGTCGGATTCGACCGCAGCTGGGATAAGTGTCGTGAGAACTATCATGATTCAGACTATGTAAGGTCTGACGAATTAGATGCCGTAATCGCGGCATGGAAAGCGAAGCTATGAAGACTATCATTGCTGGATCTCGTGATGGAGTCCTATACTGCGACATCAAAGAGGCTGTCGCCGCCTGCGGCTGGGAGATCACTGAAGTGATTGAGGGTGGAGCTAGAGGTGCCGATGCCTATGGCAAAATCTGGGCCAAAAATAATAAAGTGCCCTGCACCTCGATGCCTGCCGAATGGGATAAGTATGGGAAGTCCGCCGGATACAGGAGGAACCAAGATATGGCGAATGTGGCCGAGGCCCTAATCGCTATTCGGATAGGCGGGGGAGCCTCCAAGGGAACCACCCACATGATTAATATCGCTAACGCGAAAGGCCTTCGAGTCTATGTACTGGAGAAACCATGACGTTATATGAACTCATCAAAGATGGTCTTGACAGAAACATAGTGTGCTACGATAGCGAATCTAACATCCTATCCAAACGACTACTGTGTCTTATGATCCAGACCGCACAAAGGGAAAATATAGACGCTACCACCTTCTATATTGACGACATCGCTAAAGCAGATTTGATGAGCGAGATCTGTATGACCGAGAGTTGGCCAAACCCAAATGTCCCAGAAAGCATCTATGGTCTAGGTATTTTCTTCGTGGAAGGCTTAGACACTTCTCACCAAGTGCATGAGTTCAAATCTTTCTACACGAAGATGGGCGGATCTTTGCCAAGTCGGCATGTATTTCCGTGGCTGCGAAAAGAGAAGGACAGTCTCATTGTTTTGGCCAGTAAAGATAAAGCCATTTTGGGGTGCTACTAATGAACCAGCAAACCGCCATTTATCTCGCCCGAAAGGCTAAGCGAAGCCTAGCCAAAATTGGCATGTACATACCGGAAGTCACAGTCTACAATTCCGCCTTAGACATGATGCAAGGTATCTGGCCTGACAAGTGGGAAGAGATGCTCAAATACTACAAGGAATATACTTCAGAAGAAGAATATGTGGCAGCATATTCCGATGAAGATGGCGAACTTAAATATCACAAACAGGTGTACCGTCAGGCATCTCTAAACAATGAGATGTGCTTACTGGGCTTAGCCACCAACCCGGTATCGGTGACTCATGAGGGCTGTGGAATGATGGACTTCACTTTTACCGTGTTCCACGAAATCGCTCACATTCTTTACAATACTCGCGACGAAATCGTTTGCAATAGCTTCGCTTTGCTCTATAATAACTTGCTTTGGGCTACGCCCTCAGCAAGAAAGGAACGACCATGTCTCACGTAAGTCCGTGCTCAAATTGCAGGCAACCAACTACAAAAACTGTGCTAAAAGATCAAATTTGGCAGGTCAATCGGTCTGGGGCTCTTCACAGGGTACTAGTCCCAGAGTTTATCGTCAGCTTTTGCGTGTATTGCTGCGAATACACCATTGGCTGTGACGGAGACGAGCAAATTGAAAAGGCTCTCGAAGTCCATCTCTCCAAACCGTGCGAGTGCTAATATGAAAAATCACGCTCTGGCCGATTCAGCCCTACGAAGCAAAGACAGCAAGTGGGCATTAGCCACTGTGTTACGTGGCCCATTTAAGGGTAATCATGTATGTATCCTTGTGGAATTTCTCGATGGCTTGTGCATTTGCGATCGAGGTGTGACAGCCGAAGACGATGAATTGCCCATGGAGATTATACACATAGATGATCTCCGACCATGGACTAAGGTAGAGTCAGTGGGTATCCCAAAGCCTATTCGGAAATTTGGCCAGCTTGGTAGGAGGCTTCGCCTCACAGTAAAAGAGAAGGGCTGGAGGGGCTAAGCTCTCCTGTTACACGCATGGAGCTATTCAAAGGTATAATCTGGCCTAGAGACCAAGTTAACGGCCTCTATCGATATACTATCATTGGGATGGTTGTCTCTAATACTCCCATTGAGCAGTTCGAGGGGAAGAATGAAGTATTCTTGGCTGGAGAAAGCAAATTAGCAGATCCATTGATAGACATTCGACATAGAGAATCCAACTTTGGCGGGGATGCCACGAATGTTCTGCTATCTCTCAGAGACATGAATTTCGAAGATGACACTTGGGGGTAACATGGAAAATCCGCATATGTGGGAATACTGGAAAGATAAGCGTGGAAGCCCCTCCGAAGCATTGGAGGCTGACTACCCTCGACTTTTAAAGTCGAATATGAGGCTTCAGGTAGCACTTGCTCAAGTCAAAAATGGGCAGGATATGATAGATCAGCTAATGAAAGAAGAAGAGCAGGCAATAAGAGATACCTACTCTTTTGACGATCTTAGTGGGATTCTTGGTAGACCTTTCGGGAGTTGCGGAGGATAAGATGGATAGAGAATACTTCAAGGGCATAGTTTGGCCAAGAAATGATGGGCCTCTCCATAGATATGTTGTAGTGGGCATGATCGTTTCTGAAAAGCCAATTCCAGAGTTTGAAGGCAAAAATGAGGTCTTAATTGATGGACCGGGCTACGGTATGTCAAATCTTATGTCGTCCATCCGTCACAGAGAATCTAACTTCGGTGGTGACGCCGTAAATGTTTTGCTATCTCTAAAAGACATGAATTTCGAAGATACTACGTGGGGATAATAATGACAGGACTATCTACAGAACAAATTACCTCCATCGAACGCCATCTTGAGATAGTTGATGGGGGAGCCTATTCCTTTTTACTGGAGGAAGAGGCACTACGTGATTCTCTGCCTGACGGCAAAGAGTATTATAAACACATTCTGGATTCTGTAGAATTAGATCGCTCTAATCCGAAAAACTCCTATCTTATGTATCAGGCTGGCAAGGTCGACAAGATCGATCTAACCAAGCCTTGTGCCTTTACTAAGGCCTCAACAGCTCTCCCCGATATTGACGTGGACTTCCCTACCGACTATCGTGAGAAAGCCATCGACTACGTCCGTAACAAATACGGTCACGACAAAGTCTGCCAAATTACGACCTTCGGACGGCTCTCTGGGCGTTCCGCCATTAAAGCAGTAATGCGTGTTGAGGGCGGCTATGACTTCGAGACCATGAATATCGTAACAGAAGGAATTCCTGACGAAGCGGCGATCTCCGACCAGCTTGAAGAGACCGGAGAAGACTCTATTATCTCATGGATGCTCCATAATGACGCTGACGCGATTAGCGACTATTGTCGCTACGAAGATACTCAAAATGGCCGTAGGCTAGTTGGCGACTATGCCGATATTTTCCGCAAGGCTATTGCCCTTGAGGGAACCTTCCAGAATCAGGGCAAGCACGCAGCGGGCGTAATTATCTCGTCGGAAAAGATTTCCGACGTAAGTCCGATGTGTCTGTCTAAGGACGGGGTGCCAATTGCAGCCTTCGATATGGCTTGGCTAGAAAAGGCCGGTCTGGTTAAGTTCGACTTTCTAGGTGTGGACATCCTCAACAAGATTCAGGAAGCCTACGGCGTAGGGATCGTAGATGTTCCTCTTACAGACGAAGAGACTTGGAATGTTATCGGCTCTGGAAATACTAAGGGCTGTTTTCAGATCGAAAATCATCTAGGAAGAGACTGGTCTAAAGAGATAGCCCCAAGAGGTATAGAAGAATTAGCTGCAATTATTTCGATCATAAGGCCCGGAACACTTTGTTCCCGTGCAGAAGATGGTCGAAGCATGACCAAGGTATATGCTGACAGAAAGAACGGAGTAGAAGTCCTCGCTGATACAATCACCAACAAGATTATCGACACATACGGTGTTTTGATCTATCAGGAAACTCTTCTAGTTATTGCTAAGAAAATAGCTGGTTTCAATTCGGCAGACTCAATTAAGCTGATGAAATCGGTCGGTAAAAAAGATGCCAAGTTGTTATTTTCACTTGAGGATAAATTCCTGAGTGGATGTAAAAGAGTTGGAATACTAGGGGACATTGAGGCTAAAGCATTATTTGATAACATTAAAGCTGCGGCACGCTACAGCTTTAATAAATGCATATCTCCCCTATCTATAGTAGATTCTAACAGAGGGAGTCTGACGATAGATGAATTGATGATAGGGGACTATGTCAATAGCCCAGATGGTATGGTCAAAGTTTTGGACAAAATGGAGAATGGAGAAGTAGAACTATTCAAGGTCTACTTAGAGGACGGATATGAAATTGAGTGCTCTTTAGATCATAAGCTTCTGTGCGAAGATGGGGTTCCGACCCCATTATGGCAAATAATCTCTGAAAATAAGAGAGTGATGTGTGAGGAATAGCGTATACAGTAGTATGGGACTTAATAAAGAAAGGCCATACTATGGGTTACGAGATTACACGAGACGATTGGTCGAAATGCGAAATTTGTCAAAAATCACTCGGAGATATCAAAAAAGAGGCAGGAGGCGGCAACGTATATTTCTCTCATGCTTTTAGAGACCATCTTCAGAATCATCATTCGTTAAGTTTGGATGAGTACTTTCTAGATGTGCTAAAGATTCCTATAGAAGAATGTCCGTGTGGTCTTTGTAAGAAGCCGCTAAAGATTACAATCTCTGGTGCTCACATCAGATACAAGAAACTAGCGTGCGGTAGGACTCCGGGGACACTAGAGTGGTCGAAAAGGGCTAAGACCGAAAGGCTTGGAGAGAATAACCCTATGTACCAGAAGCCAGCATGGAATAAGGGACTCACTGCTGATACTTCAGATATCATGAAGAAGATAGGAGAAGATCGTCTCGGGATGAAATTCTCAGACGAAACCAAGAGCAAGCAAAGTGAATCAGCTAAAAAGAGATTAATCCACGGTCATACTGGAATGCCTCACTCAGAGAAGACGAAGCAGCGACTGAGAGAAACTACCCTCGCTTCGATAAAGAGAGGCGTCTTCAAGCAGACTAAGAGTAGGCCGCATATTAGGATGGCCGAAATTCTAGACTCCATCGGCATCAAATATGAAGAGGAAAAAAGAGTGTCGTTCTTCTCATTCGATTTTTACCTCATAGATCTCGACACATATCTTGAAGTCGATGGAGATTACTTTCATTCGAACCCTAAGATTTACCCGAATGGGCCAAAAACCAAAACTCAAAAAGTAAATGCGATAAATGACTATAAGAAGAACGCCATAATGATCGGCGAGAGATTCATCAGGTTGTGGGAATGCGACATTTTAAACCGTTCAGAGGAAATAGGATGCAAGCTAAAAGAATACTCTCAGTCTCTTCTTTGGGAACCTCTAGATCAGTAGATATTGAGGTAGACTCAAAGTCTCATATCTACTTCGCTAACGGAGTAGCTACAAGCAATTCACACGCGGTATCTTATTCATTCCCTTCTTACTGGTCGGCCTACATCAAGGCACACCGTGCCTTGAAGTTCTATGAGGTATGGTTAAAGTACTCATCCCACAAACTAGATCCACACGCGGAAGTCCGTAATCTAGTTTTGTCCGCAAAACTGGACAATGTGGAGATCCTGCCACCTTCGTGTGAGTATCTAACTCCCGGCTTCTTTATCAAAGGGGATGCAGTAGTCTTCGGACTAACTCACATCAAGGGAGTCGCCAATAGGGAACTGGAGAAGTTGTTTGCATTAATGCAGACGCATGGGGTTAAAGCTTCTCTCGTCACCTATCTGACTGAAATATTTCCCCATATCAATAAGAGAACCTGCGAAGCTTTGATCAACTGCGGATGCTTCCACTATCTGGGCGTATCCCGTGCAGCTCTGCTACACTATTACGAGTGCTTCTCCGACTTGTCAGACAAGGAACTCCAGTTCTTCGTAACTAACTCCTCCGGAGAAACCCCAGCTAAAGCCCTTGAGGCGGCTTGCCGCCTCAAGAAGGAAGGTGGAGCGTGTGCCACAAAAGGAAGAGTTGAAAAACTCAAGATTATCCTTGAACGTCTGACAAATCCGGGTAGAATACTTCACGATCTTCCGGGGAAGATCGCTGCGTCTGAGGAAGCTGCGATCGGTATTACTCTATCATGTAGCTATATGGATGCCTGCCTCGCTGCTGGTATTGCAGACACTACATGCAAAGAAATCATGAGGGGTAAGCCCGGCAAGAGGACTATTGTTGTTCGTATCACAGAAGTCAAAGAGCACATAATTAAGTCTTCTGAGAAGAAGATGGCGTTTTTAACCGTATCCGATGATACTGCAGAGATCGATAATCTTGTATGCTTCGCCGACCAGTACGAAATGTTCGGCAGATTTATGTACGACGGGGCGATGGTTGCTATTTATGGAGAATTGGGAAAGAAACGCTCTTTCGTAATTGATCGAGTTGTCGAGCTGTAAGGTCGAAAACCATGAAATTACTATCTCGTGATGAATTCCGCAATGCCGTCTTCAAAAGAGACGGCAGTTGTGTTTACTGCGGCAATCCTTATCAAGATGCTCACCATATTATTGAGCGTAGGTTGTTCTCCGATGGAGGATACTATCTCGATAATGGGGCGGCTCTCTGTGGAGAGTGCCATATTAAAGCGGAAACCACGCAGATTCCAGCATCTGTCGTTAGGGAATTTGCCGGTATCAAACGAGTAGTCCTTCCGGATGGATGGTATCACGATTACTCATACACCAAATGGGGAGATATTATCCTAACCAATGGTCAAAGGACTAAGGGTCCCCTGTTCAATGACATCAGTGTACAGCGGGTGATCCATGACTATTTGCCACTCTATACGAACCGCGTGAAGTACCCAAGAACTTACCACCTTCCGTGGAGTGAGGGCGTCACTAGCGATGATAAGATCTTGAAAGACCTGAGTGGGTTTGGCAATGTTGTAGTAACCGAGAAGATGGATGGAGAGAATACCACCCTCTACAATGATTACTATCATGCCAGATCTATTGATGGGAGAGACCATTGGAGCCGATCTTGGATCAAGAATCTCCATGGCAAAATCAAGCATGAAATTCCCGATAATTGGCGAATTTGCGGGGAAAACCTTTACGCGAAGCACTCAATCAGATATTCGGACCTTAAGAGCTTCTTCTACGTTTTCTCAATTTGGGAAGATCAGAAGTGCCTCTCGTGGAACGACACGGTTGATTTTTGCCGAATTCTGGAATTGCAAACAGTTCCAGTACTTTTTAGTGGCAAATTCACAGAGTCTGCGGTAAGATCTCTCTACACAGACGCGGACAGAAAAACCAAAGAGGGCTACGTGGTCCGGAACGAGGGAGAGTTCTACCTGAATAACTTCAGCAGCAATGTGGCGAAGTTTGTCAGGAAAGAACATGTTGGTACTAGTCATAACTGGATGTACAGCTCTTACGAGTTAAACGAGATCGACAAGGGGCTTTAGCCATGAACAAGCGAATTCATATTTTCGGTGGTGGAACTGTATCCCATATTGCCTCACACTTGGCACTGAGTGCTCCAGCATATGGGACTACGGCACGTAAGATTGCTGCATTATGCTCGGAGCGATTCGGAGACAAGCTGGACGTGAAGCTTGAGCTTACTAACATGGCCCTCGGGGGACACGGTCCCCTCAATACGCCAGAGGACATCGCTACGCGAGTTAAGGAACTCGTAGCCGACCCATTGACGAAGATTGTGTTCTTTAGCTGTGCTATTGTAGACTACACTCCTTGTGTAGTGACAGACCCAGATGGGTATCCAGAAGATCACCTAGTCAGTAATTGTGGAAAATATTCCTCAAGACTTGATTCACGTCTGCATCCCGATATTCGCATCGAAGCAGAAAAAACCCAGAAGATCATCTCTGAGATCCGCAAAACTCGCAAGGATATCTTTCTCGTAGGTTTCAAGACCACCTGCGGTCTTACCGATAAAGAGATGTACCTCAAAGGCTTACGCCTTTGTAAAGATGCATCATGTAATCTCGTACTTGTAAACGACGTGAAGCGTCGTCACAACATGATCATTACTCCTGAAGAAGCTGCCTACTGTGAAACTTCCGATAGAGACGCAGTTCTGAAAGAATTGGTCGATATCACATATCACAGAAGCCATCTTACCTTTACTAGGTCTACTGTGGTAGCAGGTACGCCAGTTCCATGGTCTGATCCTCGTGTGCCCTCTTCCCTTCGAGAAGTGGTAGACTTCTGTATTGCTGGAGGTGCCTACAAGCCCTTTAGTGGGTCTACCGTAGGACATTTCGCTTGCAAATTGTCCGACAATGAGTTTCTGACCTCGATTCGGAAGTCCAACTTTAACGACTTGGCCAAAAATGGCTTGGTCTATGTCAAGACTGATGGGCCTGACTCTGTCATTGCTTATGGGGCGAAACCCTCCGTAGGTGGCCAGTCTCAGAGAATCATCTTCTCAGATCATCCCGAACATGACTGTGTGGTTCATTTTCATTCACCACTTGAATATCCACTAGATGATATTCCAGTAGTTTCGCAACGTGAGGTAGAATGCGGTAGCCACCAGTGCGGTCAGAACACCAGTAAAGGACTAAAGGCCTTTGGGAACCTCAAGGCCGTCATGCTTGATAGCCATGGTCCCAACATCACGTTCCATCATTCTATTGATCCACAAGAAGTGATTGACTTCATTGGTCGAAACTTCGCCCTTACAGAGAAGACAGGAGGGTATAACCTTGATTGATATACTCTACAAGCTTATCCCAGAAGTCCTAGAAGCCATCCCTGATGACCACGAATGGGACAGTCTAGTCATCAACAAACGTAAACCCTACACATACCGAATATTCCGCCAATTTGGTGAGTATCGTGTGTGTGTTTGCACAAATTCGATCCATGCCAATCTGAAGAGTCTTTCCCTCATCCGCACCCATGGCCGGGAGCCTTCATGGTGCTTCGTGGTAGGTACATGCACTCTGTGGGGGTTTCCACCGACTTGGTCTCACAGCCAGAACTTGTCTATCAGCAAGAAGTAGGACCTTACTCTCCTTACTCAATTACTGATCCCAAGATTTGGCACAGTGTCCAACCACTTCAGCCTACCTACACCATTATGGTGAATGGACCACCTTTTGAGAATCCTCACGCTTCAGTCCGAACAACGAAGGGTAAGGACCTGAAAACCATGAGCGATAAGGATAAGTGTACGCTTCTGGCTAAATTTGACGATCTTCTAAGGGCATACTATGATGGTCTCTGAGTTCTTAATTGTTGTAGGAGTTCTGGGAGAGTGCTGGGTCTGGCTCGCGTTTTTCAAGACTCGCGTATCTAGACGCCTCCTCTCCAAGATCTCCTTTGTGTCTGGTTCTACTGTTTTATTCGGCCTTATCGGCTATCTAGCCGACCTCTATTAGGAGCGTAGCTCATGAAATTCATGTTCCCAGTTGAGCAAAAGCCACTTAGTGAGTGGGCAATTAAGAATATCGCGAAGATCCAAAAATCTAACGGGCTATTCCGCCTATTGGAAGCCGGTTACTCTTGGCATCAGCCAATTTTCATCTCCCCAGACGATGTAGCCAATAACATCGCCTGCATCTGGTCGAAGTATGTGTTTCTGAATGCTGAAAAGTTCAGAGACCAGTTCGTGAAGCACGACGGTAAAAAGGAATTGGTCTATCGTGCCGGAGGCACGTATAATCAGGAGCGAATGCCCGAATTTATGGATGGGCTGGCGGGCCTAATCTCATCCGATCAAGAGAACGACAACCTCTCTTGGATGAAGTACGAGTCTACCATCACTATGCCTACTGACAAATTAATCAGATCAGTGGCAAAATTGGCCTCTCAGAAGGCATACTATCAGTATGAGGCCTGTCTCATGTGCGGATTCCCATCTGTCGAGCTTGGAGGTACAGAACAAGACTGGCAAGGTGTTCTAGACTTCATTATGTCTATGCCACCTCTGGACAAGTTCTTGATGGCTTGGCAGCTACGCCTTTATACAACCGTAGACCAGATGATCTCTGGAAAAGAGGACTTCTGGCAGAGATGCCTAACTTCCGAGAGATACGGGAGTGGTGGACAAGTGGACAGGTCTGGCTGGATCTTAGAGTTCAACCCAATCGACGAATCTGGCCAACCACTCAAAGTTGTCAAAAACAAAGATATTCTTGACCTTACTGTTGACTTTGACCTGAAGATCAACGATAATGGGCATGAGTTCATGACAAATGTGTCTGCTGGGCCGACCCAAGTCACTATTGGCGACTACATGACTGTTCAGAACTTCTTTCATATTAAGGAATCCAATGTCTGAGATCAGAATCAGAGCCGATATTCGTGATTTGTTCGATCGGGAGTATACCTGTGAAGTATCCTCGGCCACTGGTAGTAGTATAATGACGGTGGGCAGTCAAATCGAACTTGCTCGGCTTATGGGCGAAGCATTTCGGGTGCTATCGCATCATCTGGTCGCCCCACCTGATGACCATCTTATTTTACAGACTTTCGCTCTTGCTGCTCTGGATTCAGAGCTAGAATTTCAAGAAAATGAATCCGCTGACTAATCCAATCCAGCCTAATGCTGTTCGTGACGCAATCCATATTGCGATCGCTCCAGTAATCGCAAATGAAGGACTCAAGCCCGGAGAGCACGTTGGTTTCTCTCCCGGTTCCACCACCCATATGGAACGATCCGATTCCCCAATCGGCATTGTCAATCCTTTTGGGAAGCGAGTTGTTAAGGGAGAATCTTTCTATCTGTGCCTGTATCCAGATACGGTCACAGACATGAAGCATCATTGGAGCCATCCAGCCTTTAGTGCGGCTCCTGCGGATACCAATCCATTTTCACCTGCCACTAAAGATGTATCAGAAGCGTGGCTAATCTCATTTTGCAAGAGATACGGCCTATCTATGGATTACTTACTTCAAGGATTGGCTAGCGAATATCCGGGAGTCTGTGTCTACGAAGACATGGTAGACGATGGATATTCTGAACAAGAAGATTTATGGAAGCATTATCAAATCTTCACGGGGACGGAAGTCTCTGAAGTCAAGAAGGATAATCTGCACTTTCGGTGTGCCTGCTAAAACGGAGGCAGCTCTTCCGGAGGACCGATAACAACGTCCTTTGGGATGTAGATATCCTTGTCGATCATACTGAAGAGGACCCTATTGGGGTCCTCTTCGCATTGGTGGACCTTGACTTTAGCCTTCTTCTTTTTAGTCTTTGACTTTTTCTTCGGCTTCTTTGGGGACTCGGCCCATTCAGCAAATTTGTCGACAAGCTCAACCACTAACTGGGCTGTACCGTGCCGCTCGTAGAGCACAGCAAAACATTCTTGATGAAGTTCGTCATTGTCAAGACGATCAGGTCCGTAAGCCCACGCTAATCCTGCCAGAATGTTATCTGACAGGCTTTCTGGAGTCTTGCCCCTATGTTTTCCGCACGGTATGAGGTATTCCATATTATGACTATAGCCAGTGCTCCACAAATTCCTCAACACTAACAAGATTCAGAGCTTGCTTCCTGTTCTTTTCGAGGAATGAGTACTCGTATGGGTTAACGGCACTCGGAATAGACATCGTAACCTGACTTCCATGACGAATAACGCAGCAGCCTTCGTCCGTGTCCACTGTACACATGGATAGGTTGGGTGCTAGCATCCTCAGCATCACTATGGCTCTCCAAACATCTCCGTGCCAAGCGTTTGAAGCCCTATCCCTTCTCTGGGTGATTTCGTGTATCGGATTGCAGTCGTGAACCACAATGCAGCCGCCATCTGTCAAATGCTCCAATGAGTTGATGATATCCTTATGGGCCTGTTCGGATAAATGGAGCCCATCCACAAACACTATATCGTAGTTCTGCGAAATGTGATTCTTGAAGAATTCGTCAGAAGTCATCTTGTAGGTTGTATCCACATTTGGATCGACCCCATGTTTGACCCTAGCATTCACACCCACCCAATTGTAGCCCGGCTGAGCTGGTGTATTCACGCCTATCTCAAGGTAAGATTTGTACCCACGCTTCTCAATAAGCATATTAATCAACTCTGTTCGCGTCATAAGAATAATCCTCTTTGTTTTAGTTCTTCTTTGCGTTCAACTATATAGGTCGGCAAGCCGACCTCGTCAATTCGGGAGCCAGACTTCCGTGACTCCATGTATCCCTTGCTATAGACCGGATGCTGAAAATCGGATATCTTCTTATTGGAGCCGCCCAGTGCGTTAAAATGCCACCCGCCATCTTCGATAAACTCATAGATATGATTCATCTTGCGTTGGGTTCGCAGGTGGTTAAGACAGTTATTCTTGATCATCTCGTAGCGGCAGATGATAGGACCCGTGAAGAAGGTCCAATTCTCATTGGTCTTAACATTCAAGTACTCGAAATAGCAATTATTGATTCTTGGTTTATAAATCCCAAGACCACCCGCTGGTAGGTTTGCTAAATCAATGCTTGGATTCCAGACCTCGTCAACATCTGAAACAATGCATATATCATCTGGGCTGAGACTCGTCAGGGCCTTCTTAATCGATTCCTTTTGATAGAACTCAATCAGCCAGCAGATATGCTCCCTAGTCACATTATCGCTACTCAGAGCGAGCCTCAAAAGCTCTTGGTCACAATGCTCGTCAGTAAAAGAGATGGGCGAATCCTCCACCTTGTAGTGGATAATCCTGTCTTGGAATTTGGCGAATTTCTCTTTACTGATATCATAGTAGAGGGGCTTTTCCTTACCACTGAAGGTTCTATCAGCCTCCACCAGCACAAAATAATCTACATAGGGGCTGAGGATCTCAAGCCGAAGTCCCAGCATATCTAGTTCATTGTTGAAACTGAAGATATCGTAGATCATTGTCTATTCCTAAGGAGGCATCTCCCATACTCAATGGCTTCGCCCTTTTGGTATAGCACTATGTCAAAATTTGGCAGGTTCTTCTCAAGGAATTGTCGAACAGTGCTCGGGTCCCTATGGAACTCAACATCTATCCATTTTACCGACCTAAGATAGGTGGAGTTCTCAATGATTTCATCTTCCATACCCTCGACATCGATTTTGACAAAATCAACAATAGGTAGGTCTAGGTCCTCTAAGGTTTTGAGTTCTACGTCGCCCTCAGTTTTCTCGATCTGGTGTCCCCCAACATTGCTGCTACGAACCAGAGAGCAGCGAGATGGTCCACCGTATCCTATGGCCACTCTGAAAGCTATCCACCAGCTACCATTAGCAGTATGATCGGACAGAAATTTGAAATTCTCAAGTTCCGGCTCTACCAAATAAGACCACTTTATGCTGGGAATTCTTGCTACCACCTGATTCCGAAACTCTCCAGTATTAGCCCCTATGTCTAAGTAGGACTTAATGTCCTCTCTAGACAGGATATCAAACATCTCCTGATAGTACGGCCAATTGTTAAGCTCATTTCTGGTGTAGATGACGTGTTCTTCGATCGATGTTGGCACAATTATCTCCAGAAATTAGGGTCTTGCTTCTTGTACCTGTCAAATTCTGCCACGCACTCATCATACGTAAACAGCCTACCATCCCTGTCGAGGTAGTTGTGATTCCGGAAAATGTTGTATCCACACGCCCAGTACCCATCAGATATATTATGTCTTCCCCAATACTTAGGGGCCAGAATGTATTTGACAGTGTCGCTCAAAAGAGTGGCGAAGTATGGGAAGCTGGAATTCGATAGGATCAGATAGTGGGCATTCTTAATAATGCTAAAGTCATTGCCAATCCCGACATGCCTGACTTCGAAATCTGGGAATTGGACTGACGCCCTAGCTACATCATCTGTCACAACTACAAATTTGAACCATGGATTGATCCCACGCATTCTGCTGACTGCGTCAGCCCAGTATTGGGGCCTAAGATGGAAATCTGGTACGCTAGCATATTCCCCACCACGATAATTGATGATACAAGTATCCTTATTCGAGAACTCGTAACACTCCTTCTCGGGCTTTATCCTCAGCCACTCACGAATCTCATCTCTGCGATGAATAATGCGATCCTCAGACTGGAATATCCCATCAAGCTTAGTGTTGTCCCGTATCAGGTCCAAGGATGGGTCATCCGTGGTCACATTCGAGCCATTAGGAAGAACGAGCCATCTCTCCCGAAAGTAATGCTGGATGCCCTCTGGGAGCACATCTGGAGGGCCACCTTCTTTACCGCGTCCTCCTGCAACCGGAAGACCGGAATCAAGATCCATGAAGTCTAGACACTTGAACTTGTGGGGGTTCATAATGCCAAAGTCATAGCCAAAATCCTTGGCTACAACTCTAGCAGTTACATAGCAGGCTAGCTGATTGCCTAACCCTTGCCCATTATAAATTTCAGTTACTATCATTGTTGTTCGATATCAAGAAGACGTGGTTTCCAAATCCCTCTGCACGAGACTGCCAGTTATCCTTCATCCCATAAACGTGTGGACAACTCTTTTCTACGATCCAACCATTTGCATGAAACTGGCGAGCCCACCAAAATTCGTCTTCTGCGATCAGGTGGGAAACTTCCATATGATACTCGGGAATCCTATATATCCCATTATCTCCCATTGGGATAACACAGATCAGCTTTCTTGCCGTCTTTTTGCAGTGATTTAGAAGTTCAGCAAGCTGGGACACCGTTAGGTGTTCCAGCATATCCTTAATCACGATGTGGGTGTAGCCACTATTGTAATGCTCCTCCCAAGCCCCCGGAATAGAGCAGTCCCAGCATCCTTCCGGTGCAAACGACAGGGCGTACTTGCTAATATCACACCCATCAGCCTTAATCTCCAGAATTCGAAGGGCTTTTACGATGTATCCCTTGGCACAGCCCACATCTAATACATAGCTCGACTCATCCAGCCCCATATAATCGATAAGTGCGAAAGCCTCCTTAAGTGTACGCCTAGGCATCCACTTATAGTTCATGAGCCAGCCCTTTCCGGACCCCTGACCATTTTCATAATACTGCTCATCATAAAATGAGCCATCGAATGGCTTGACTTCGTCACTAATCTCAATTCTTTTTACCATGATGTTCCTATGCGAAATCGTTGTGTTGTGTTGTAGTTAACGCATCGTCAATTAGCTCATTCTGAGCGGCATACTTGCAGTATGTGCAAGCGTGAGATCTCCTGACTCCGTTGTTAGACTGTACACTATTATAGAAGTCAAGTATTCCATCTATGTCACAAATCATGAATTCTGAGTTAACCCTATAAGCATTCTCGACTGACATCTCTGCACAAGGACACACATAGACATTCCCATCGGTAAAGACGAATGGCTTAAAATTATGCATGTAGCAGTTACTATTTCTGCGAGTTCCCTGCCAGTTGAAGTCTGAGAGGAACGCATATTTCAGGTCGCGATCTTTGATCCGCTCCCTGATCATCTCTATATCCTGCATGATCAGGTCAGATGATTTGATTGAGTTAAAAGCTATTCTGGTGGGAATCTTTTCCTTCTCAACCCACTCAAGCATTCTGTCAAAATGCTCAGGGGCTTGTCGCTTCTGCGAAAGCTTCTTATTGGTCTTATCAGACCAGTCTCCAGTTATATTGGGATTTGTAGACGTGGCGTAATTCTCATCCCAGATGTAGGCTCCACCAATTGACAGATTAGGATACATCCTCAGAGCATCAATATCATACTCGTATCCCTCATAGAACCCATACATTCCGAGGCGAATCCATTCCAGCTTATCCCATACATTGCCCTTCTTGTGCCATTTGGTAATTTGGGTTCCATTGGTAACTACTCCAATTTTTAACCCCTTATCATAGGCATAGTTGACTACATCACCAAACCTAGGGTGGAGAGTTGGCTCACCCCCTCCAGTTAGCTCCATGCCGGTAGCACCAAGCTCCACAAATGAATCGATCGCCTTAGTCATTTGCTCAAAGGTCAGCATCTCCTTGAGAGCCCGATTTGCAAAGCAGCAGAAGCTGCACGTCAGGTTGCACGGATTCGCCGGAGACATATGGAACATAACAGGCGATGGTCTCTTACCCTCCTGTAACAACTGGATTTTTGGCAAGTGCTTTAGAAGCTTACTCACATTACTTGTATAGGTTTTACCTTCTACTTTTTCTTCCATCACTTCACCTCTGAATATTTATTTTCGAAAATTAGCTGGAGACTTCGTTCTATTATGTGGGCCTCACGACCCCCATTAATGCCCGGCTGTGTGGGGATGATATCTATGATCTTCTTCCAAAACTCTCTTGAGTAGAATAGGCATCTCTGTTTCTCTACGAGAAACTGAGAACCGGGAGGAAATACCAAGCTCGCTACGCGACAATAATCGCTAAATAGGTATCGGCAGTAATCATCAAAGCTGGAAAATCTGCATGGTGGTTTATGAGATTGCCAAGGTTCGTGCAAGTACCAGCTCGTATTAGGCTCGAAGTATTCACCACTTGGATAATTTCGGTCCCCAAAGATCGGAGTAAATGAATCGCGACGGATCAAGTCATAAAACCTATCAGGAAGGCAATGATCAAATGGATCTCCCTGCAAAAAAGCCATCAAATCGGGCAGATTATCATAGTTGTCGTAAATAAATCTGGCAATATCATATTGATTCGCCCCAACATTTTCGCAGAGTATCTGCTTATAGTCAGGCAATGATTCCCCCTTGTTATAGATAATGTAGTTATCAGTGAGTGACTTAATCCACTCTACCGATTCCTGATACCTACTTATTACTACGAATGCCTTGATCATACTCCCATCTTCCTCTTAACGTAATCAATCTCAGTTTTGAGATCAAGATTATACCTAGAACTAATCTGATTCGGGTGCTGCCTATTGGTAATAAGACAATCGGGAATTATAGTCATCGGTTGCCTTTTGTGCATCCTGAGATAGTAATCAATATCCATCATCATGGTGAGTTTCTCATCAAAAAGCTCTATGTCTTCGTTCCTAATCGCCAGCACGGAAGGCGAACTAATCGTGTTGACCCCTTCAATGAGTCTATCACCCCATGATGGAACCATAGTCTGATAGAAATTGACCATATCCCGAGTGTGGTTGCAACCACACACTACCCATTCAGTCTTTTTACTAAAAGCAGCATCAAACCCCTCTAAGCACTTGGCAGAGAACATCACATCATCTTGGAACATAATCTTGATGATTTCGCCCGAGGCATATTTCAAGCAGTTATTCAGATTGGCTACTCCGTTCCCGTAGTCATTTTCATTTCTCACATAGACCAGCTTGTCCCTGCCCAAGACGTAATCGGAGATCTCTTCACTTTTACTGTGGTCTGAGATAACGATCTCGTAATCCTCAAAAGTCTGCCTCTCGATTGAGTGTAGCAGATCAGTGAGAAAATATGTTCCTACTCCATGCTGCTCCCAAGTTGGTATACAGATCGAAAACCTCATAGTATGATCCAATCTTTTTCATACAAATCGTGCTTACTCGGACCCTCTGGCCCGAACCAATTCTTGGGAGCGACATACGTTCTAGGCGAGTGCGACAGATAAGCTCCCCACCAACTAAAGGTGGAGTTGGCAATGATACCC
Source organism: Odonthalia washingtoniensis (assembly GCA_032358235.1). Classification (NCBI taxonomy): domain Eukaryota; phylum Rhodophyta; class Florideophyceae; order Ceramiales; family Rhodomelaceae; genus Odonthalia; species Odonthalia washingtoniensis. The sequence continues at coordinate 17,576 of JAULBU010026920.1, forward strand.
CTGTCACACGAAGCCATAAGCTGAAAGCAGTCAATCGCTGGCTCATCGAAATAGACGAAACTATCATGATGAAAGTTATCTTTGACCCACCCCATATCGTCTGATACAACATAGTACTTATCAGATTTTACAAGTGACATGGCCGATTCATAGTAGCACAAAGGTAATACCGTATGATAGTTGCTCTTGCCTACATAGTCGCCACGTCTAATGTGAATGAAGGGATATCTTTCCTTCCTAGAAGAGCAATTGAACTTCTCTCGAAGCATTCTTCTGGTTAGCACGTCGCTAAAGTGCTTAGATGACTGAAAGTACCCCTCAAGAGATATGTTGCCATCTAGCTGTGGGATAGGAGAATAGGAAAAATCGGCCTCGTTGTAGAAACTAAACTCTATCCCCTTGCTACATTTGATAAAGTTAGTCGTAACAAAATTGAAGAGGCTCAGATCTGAATCGTGCGAGGACCCAATATGTCGGGCATACCTGAACTTTTTGCCGAATCTTCGTGAGTATGCCCACGCAGCCGACATCTGGAACATCATATTGCCAAGGCCACCGCATAGAGTATTAGTCACATACATTACACGATCCTCAATTTCACCGACGATCTTTGAGCATTCCCGTCTCCACTAGATCTGTCCTTATCCTCAAAAGTATAGTTTACCAATACCTTCTCCAGATTCCCAAACGTAAAATGGTTGATACTCCTGACCCACAGATCATGATCTTCCGCCCCAGCATACCCCTGATCATATCCTCCAGTAAAAAGGAATAGCTCTTTCTTAATCAGCACAGAAGGATGGGCTATGGGATTGTGGCCATTTTCAAGATACCGACGTATCTCAGCGTGAGTAGTAGGATAATGGACTTCAGAACTTCCGACTTTATGAATAAAGTTCATGGAAGTCCCACAGACATCCAAATCATACTTCTCCATATGCTCCATCTGATCTTCTATTTTACTGGGGAGCCAAGTATCTGTTCCATCTAAGCGAGCAATATGGGTGGTCCTATCATCCGAGAGTGCGTGAGCCAATCCCAAATTCAGGGCTGGGGCCACCCCCTGAGTCGAGCATCTCACATACTCAATATACTCCCCATCCTGATCTTCCATGATGTCGGCCAAATTATCAGTAGAGTTATTATCTATGATGATAATTCGATATGGCTGATTCACAAAATACGTCTGGTCCTGAACTGACTTTATAGCGGACTCGATAGAGGCCGCACAGTTATAGCACGGAATTAGTACATAGATCATCTATGATCCTCCACAATTCAGCAGGTCGGCCCGAAATATACTCTTTTACTTGCCCATCTCTCCACCATTGCTCTGTGACGTGCTGGGAGTTGGCGTTAGTGATGATCTCAAGCCCCATCAGTCTAGCCTCAATGATGCAGCGAGGGCAGGTATCATCAACAATTGGTAGGAATACCAATCCCTTATAGTTCGATAGCCTATCGATATGTACTTCGTACTCTGCTATCGGAAGAATATCATACTTTAGCGAATTTGCTACGCAGTAGCTGATAGCTTCCTGAAGCCCTTTAGCCTGCGAGTGCCATCCACCAAATCCGCCCAAGATAGCCCACTTACCATTGTGGAGCCTCTGCTCCTTCTTCTCGTCGAAGAGGGCGAGCTGAGATTTCGAGAAGCATGAAGACAAAATAGAAGTCTTCTCAAGCTTGATATTGGGGATATGAAATACATGGATGCATCTCTGTCGCTCCGACATGTAGAATATCCACTTGGCTCGCTCTGGAATGAACTGGTAGATCCTCGATAGGGTGGGATGCCCATTCCCATGGGGACAATTGCATACTTCATTCCCATTCATCTTGTGGGGAACTTCACCCCTATATGGGCAGTAGTTGTAATCAAATTCAATCTTGACGAAGTTAACTTCGAACAATCTGTCAATGATCTTCTTGTCTAGGCCTGCAAGTCCTATGATGTTGCCAATGATCCATAGCCGATCAGAATATCTCTCGACCAACTCAATTGTGAGATCTGGGCATGATATGACTACTATGTCATCCAGCCTATCTTCAAACAGGGCCAAGCTTGTGAGATTAGTCCCGCCGATTTTGATAGCTTGATCATCCAAATGTACATACTTCATACAGTAACCCCTATTGATTTGAAATACAGCTTGCAGTCATCATTAGATCTTGAGCATATGTACTTGGCCAATCCAGAGATAGACTCTGACGCCATAGTATTGTGCTTTTCAAATACATAATTGTGCAGTTTTTCCTCATGTACACAAATCACGTCAGTATTGCAGAAGGGGAACAGATCATCTGGATTTATCCTGATCATGAGACTATCTTCCAATTTCATCATCACGAAACAGGCATATCCATGCTCTCTAACCTTCTTTAGTAGATCCTCACATCTGTGGCCATGTTGCATTAGGCAGTAACCATTAACCTCCATCAAGATAGGTGGCTTATCTCTCGCCAATGTTTCTCTGGCTCCATCTAGAGCCAAGATTTCGCCGCCCTCAATATCGAGCTTGATAGCTGCTACCTTCCTACCAGCAATAATTGAGTCGATTGTGCTAGTCGTAAATGCCCCGTCTGGGTCGACCTCCATCCATCCGAACGGGCCACTATCCCTCGTAAAACTGCATTTTCGCACTGAGTCAGCCAAAATTGCCTGATGAATCTCTTGCCCCCAACGGAATGTCTTCTTGAGACACTCAACGTTCTTTTGAGCCCCTTCGATCATTACAACTTCGGCCCCATCTCTCATCGCTGGCATAGCAAAAGTACCAATATGGGCACCAGCATCAATAATGAGCCCATTATCAATCCTAAGCGATTTAAGGATCTCCCAATTCCCCTCCCCATATAGTTTACCTTGCTTAAGCCATTCTTCAACATTACACCCATTGTCGTAATAATACATGTCCAGACCCTGTATCGTTACGCTCTTCATCTCGTATCCCATTTCTTCGACCTATCTAGTAAGTGTAGTCAGTATGCACCGCTCCCCAATCCTCTTCACCTGAGAGGTGATTCCTAGTGCTTTGTGCCCCCTCCGGCCTGTTGGGTATCTCATGGTGGTTCCAGACCCCGATTGACAGGGGAGGTGTGGTATTCAACACTACCTCTTTGTGCTCTTTCGGGCACTCTGGACAGGCTCCTTGGGTGTGCCTCCTGCGGTATTGGACGGCACCTCTTCAACACTCAGTCAGCAGAACTGTCTTGGCTATCTTAGAAACCGGACGCCTTGACACGGTCTCTTGCTGGATTTACACAGACAAGAGTTTTATTACACGACGCTCCACTCCTCGACATCTCTGCTGATTCTTTTCACTGTGCCCGATTGCTGTTTGAGCCTGCAAAGTTGGACGACCACCACTCAGAAGCTTTCGCTTACACCTAGTATAGCAATTTTGGGATGAGTGGTCAAGGTTTCATTGACTTCTTGGCCGGTCGGAGCTAAAATAAATTGGGATTTTCCATTTTTCTTTTGCGAGGTGCGACATGAAGGGTAATCAGATCATTGTACATGGTAATGTAGTTAAGGAAGCAAAAGTCTTCTCCGACAAAAAGTTCGCCATAATTCGGCTGGCTTCAAACTATAGTGATAAGAAGGATGGTCAGAAGACCATGTTCTTCGATGTTAAGATCTTCGGAGAGAGACTTGGGGACATTGACTATTTCGAGCCGGTAGTCGGAGATAGACTCTGTGTGACTGGGCAACTTGCTTTAGACGAGTACACAGATTCAGCCGGAACACCAAGAAGTGGCATGGTGATTTATTGTGACCATTTCGAAAAAATCTGGAGGAAGCCTAAGTCGACTACCTCAGAAGATAAAACCCAAGCTTCTAAGGCAGACTTTTGAAAAAGATACTGGTCGTACTAAATAACGGAGCACAGATATCATCTGTGCTCGATAATGACGTAGCCGATAAGGCTATCGACCAGTTCTACAATTTGTGTGCTTCCAATATCGACGACCATTGTTTCGAGCTATCGGTTCGAAACGAGTTAGAGAAATTGGAGCACACATTAATCCCTCTAAGAAGTATCCTATATGTCTCCTGTAGAGAACAGCTCTGAACCGTACTCGATAATTCGACTTCCTCACGAACTCATTATAGGATTTAATTATGTCGAAAAAGAAACTAAGAAGCAAGAAGACAGCGGCCAGAAAAGTTGCTGTAAAAAAGAAGCTTGCAAAGAAACGCGAAAGAATTCGTGCGGAAGTAAAGTTTGCGAAACTGATGGCCGAATTACGACAGGAGATAAGCAATGACGAGCCACGAAGTCCTGATACTCCAACAGAGGGTGATTTCCTTGGAAGCTGCCATAGTCCGACTGAAAACAGGACCGATGTGTAGTCGGAGCCACGAAGGCCTCATTGAATTTGCCGAATTCCTGATGAAAATCGGTAAAGAAGAAGATTCCCATATTCACGAGGAAGCAGGCTTAGCTCTTAAGAGTACGGCCAACAGATTAAAGGTATACATGGAATGACTATGTGGGCTGTAGAAGCGTTTGTCGAATACTACTACGAAGGTGAAGATATCGTCTGTATGGGATTCGGAGAAGAGGATGCGATGAAAGACCTCTTCTCTTCTGTTACGTCCAAGTTCCGTGGTGAACTAAAAATTCAAAGCGATAGGCTCGTCTTCTTGGTGGAGCCGGGGAAATCTTGGTATGACTCTGGAGATGATAGGAATACTCTCCGTGGAGACTCTCGTGGGTTTCGTTGCTATCTAGCAGAAACATCAGAAGAAGATATTAGAAAGTTCTTGGGATATTAATGAATCTAAACTTCACATTCGGGTACAACGGGACGTCATTTGGTCTTCATGGTAGTTATACACTGAAGTATTTGCTCAAAATGGGATGGGATGTTCGACATGTGCCAATCGGCCAAACACAACATGAGTCAAGTTTCCCGGTAGCAAATACCAAATTCCATCACAAGGCCCCTTCTCTTAGGCTATGGCACCCAAACGATATGGCCGGATTTACTGGTGAGCCCAAAATAGGTTTCACGGTATTCGAGCTGGAAGACCTATCTGAGGTAGAAGCCCACAACCTACTATACCCAAACAAACTATTGGTGCCAACACAATGGGCCGTTGATGTATGTGCCCGATCAGGAGTGAAGGCCTCTGTCGTCCCACTTGGTTACGACCCATCTATCTTTTTACCGAGTCCTCCAGAGCCGGGAACCCATACAATCTTCGGTAATTTCGGAAAATGGGAGATCAGAAAGGGGCACGATGTCCTAATCAAAGCATTTAATGCAGCATTCGAAAAAGATGATGAAGTTACCCTAGTAATGATGCCGACTAATCATTTTCTCAACAGAGAACAGGTTAGGGCTTGGGAGCGTATGTATCTAGAGTCGAAACTTGGAGATCGGGTTCAGATAATTCCGAGGGTAAACACCCACCAAGATGTGTATAATATAATGAGGCAAGTTGATTGTGCAGTTTTCCCCGCAAGGGCCGAAGGCTGGAACATGGAAGCTCTCGAAATGATGGGGTGCGGCAAGGAAGTCATCATCACTAATTGTACCGGGCACACTGGGTTTGTCAATGAGTCTTGTAAGCTCGTTGAAATGAAAAATGAGTTTGAAACAGCCTATGATGGTGTCTTCTTTGGCGGGTTCTCAAAATGGAGAAAATTCACACAAGATAGCTTTGACCAACTAGTTGAACACATGCGAAATGTCCATAGGGGCCGATCTGATCTAAAATTAAACCAAGCAGCAGTAGATCGTGCCAGCCAATTTTCTTGGGAGCTATCAACCAATGTTCTGGCAGAAGAAATCACCAAAACCTGTATCTAAGCCTGATTATCTTACCTTCTACGTAGAAGATGGCGAGTTAAGAGTAGAGTTTGGCTTTGAGGACATTAATAGTCTGACCAGAATAGCTGACTCAGTACTAAACGGCAAAGTGAGAAACTCTTGCTTCTCTATCATAGAAACAAAGATTCGAGAAGGTGGGCTGATTATGGAAGCCGACTATTTTGTTAATTCTGTCAACAAAGCAATCAAACCAAGCGAGTACATACCATGAAAGAACGAAAAATAGCATGGGAAAGATGGGTTGATGAGATCCCTGAAGAGGATCATGATATTGACGATATGGACGATATCGATGAAGATCATCCAGCTATGCAACTTATTGATCTCTCCGGTCCTGTCCGAACCCCATTGGGTCAATTTGATCCAAAAGAGCCTATGTCTCCTAGCAATATGTTTGATTGCTGGTTCTGTCATACAAATTTCGATTTGACAGAGGCAGACAAGAACGAGCTAGACATGGTAGACGGCATCGAGGTGCTCAGAATCGTGAGCAGGTATCGATTTTTCATCGGAATTGGCAAAATGTTTAGTCTTACCGACGTAAGACCGCAGGTAGAATTAGCTCTAAACGTAAACCAGCATAGTATAATTGCCCAGCTTATTTCAGAGATTTCCGGTAAAAGGAAATGGGCAATTGGGGTGTATGAGGATGGATCTTACCGATCCATCACCTCCGATACAGAAGCTGACGATGGTTATGACGCAAAATTAACAGACCTGAAGTATTCTGGCGTAATCAATATATTGACTTCAGATGAGGTCTAAGCGTATTTATTCTTAGGAAGACAGGAATTCTCTTTTACTGGACACTTGGGATGGATATTGTGGAGATTTGCCATGGCTCTTTTGCCAACTGGTTATGTTGTTAGCTGTAGGGGGACAGGAGTACCGCCTCTAGAGCAACTTGGTGGTTGTGCGATGATGATTACGGACGCTACAACAGTAACGACTGGTAGTCCTTTTACACAGACACTCAATCTGAAGGATACCGTTACGAATAGCACTATGTCCACAAGACGTAATCGTGTTATTGAAGCTAGCGGAACTTACCATGCTTATAGTGCCCAAAAAGCACTGGCCGCTGGTACTTTTGCGTACGATCCAAACGCCTTCTTGATCTACGGATATAGCACTACCATCAACGGTATTGCTAATACATCTCTGCAGATCACTGGTGCGGATTCGTTCCGACAGAGAACTGCTCTTAAGCAGAAATCTTGGGGCTACAAGTATTCTACGGCCATTCGGGCAGGATACTTCAGCTTTACTAAGATTTCTGGCAAGAGAACCAACTGGACGACTGCTCCTTCTTCTCTGAACGATACGTTTAGGTCTACGACCAATAACGCTACCGCATCAAGTGACCAAGGACAGTTCGTCACCTACAGATCTATTCCCGGAGAATTGGTCTACATGCAGGGATCTCTGACTCCATTCATGGATGACTACAAGGCAATTACTGGTTAATATTCACTCGCGTGGGGGACGAAAGTCCCCCGCCTTTTCAAGGTGAAACCTTATGAACTTCTTGTCAAAACTAAAAAATGCAATGTTCGGCAAGTCAGAACCATCTGATAGTCCTGCTGGTAAAGTAGACTCTGTTGATCTGGCTAAAGTTACTCGCACAGCAATCCTTATGGGACTTGCTACAGTAGTTACGTCTCTTCTGGCCAATGTGAAGCCAGAAATGTTTGGGGAACACTCCGGAATCGCGACCGTTGTACTAACGATAGTAAGCGAAATTTCGCTAAGATTTTTGAAGGACAACAAGTAATGCAAGCCATTATCGATTTTCTTATTGCTAATAAGGTCCCAGTTGGTGGTGGACTTATTGCAATTATTGCAATGTGGGACAAGATCAAGGTCGCCTTCGGTTCCCTTAAGGACAAGATCAAGCTACCTGCAATTTTTGGCAAGTCTGAATCTAACGATGAAGATGCCGATCAGGACGCTCTACGCCACCTCAGAAACAGGGCTGTCGCCATCGGGAATACCGAACTATTGGCCCTGATCAAGGAAATTGACACAAGATTTTACGACATTCATACGGGGATCAAAAATGCGAAGTAGACTGACTACGCTCGTCTTGCTGGTCTTGATGAGCTGCTCGACACTTGGTGCTGACAAAGAATCTGTAGCTAAAGCGGTAAAAGAAGATGGTATGTCTGTTCAAGACTGCCGAAAGTGGTATACCGTTTACAAGGGTGCATATATCTATGTCAAAGAACTAGATTCTGCTGGGTCTAAAGACTTTGGTGATGTTTTTGTCAGATTCCGATCAGTCAGAGATAAGGTTATGCCAACTAAGGGGAACAAAGCCTTTACAGTAGCTACTGACCTATCCAAATTCGCAGATCCTGTTACTGACACTTATGCCGATTTCACCCCAGAGAATAAGACAGATCTAGCCGAAGAACTATTCCAGATTTGTGAAGGTCTTAAAGCCGGGATTAAATAATGTATACATACAACATGGCCGGGTGGGTGGACCTACCCGACGCAGTAGACGCTGTAGAATCCCAAGTCGGTGTGTTTGGGTCTGCAGCGTCTTTTCTTACAAATACTGGCAAGGGCAAAATTGTATGCCTTCATAACAACTATGAGAAAGCTGGCTCCAGCTTCTACTATGTAGATCAGGGCAATATAGGCAGTTGTGTGTCGGCTGCAGCTTCTCTCATTACCAACACTCTTATGACTACTGAGATTGCCAATGGGGAGCGAGAGCAACTCAAGGGATACATCGCTATTGAGCCTCTTTACTATGGGGCTAGAGTAGTAATCGGTAAGAATCAGATTCGCGGCGATGGGGCTATCGTAGCTCATCAGATCAAATACATGGCCGAATATGGTACTCTACTAAAGCAGAAGTATGGAGCTATCGACCTGACCGAGTACAACGTGGACAGGTGCCGCAAATGGGGTACTGGATCTGGCTTTCCTAAGACCCTTGAGGATATATCCAAGGATCACACGATCTCTGTTTACTCACGAGTTAAGTCTTACGACGAAGTCAGAGACAGTATTGCTAACGGATACCCAGTAGAAGTTGGATCTTCTTACGGGTTCGCTAGCGAAACTGACGATGAAGGATTCTGTCGCCAGAACACAACTTGGCAGCATGCTCTGTCGATTATCTCAGTAGATGATAATAGTAACCGTAAAGGCTGCATGATTTCTAACTCTTGGCCACGTAATTGGCTAAAGATCCGTAAACGCAAACTTAATCAACCTGATGGATGTTTCTGGGTTGATGCCGAAGTTATTAACAAGATGGTCTCAAATGGAGACGCTTGGTCTATTGGTGGATTTAACGGATATAGGGCCAAGGTAGATACTAGCTTAAGCTGGTAGGAGATATTGATGAAAAAGATTCTGATTATAGCTTTAGTGCTATTTATGATGTTCACGCCATACAAGCCATCTCCGTCTGTACTTGATTTTTCAGTTGAAGATCTTGAGGCTTATGGTATTGCCGGAGCCATGATGATGGTGGCTCCTGTCAGTGCTGATGATCTAGTTCCGCTTCCGAAACCAGATGTTGCCAAGGATTGCAAGTGTAAAAATGGCAAAGTATCATACGATGGTGGGACTTCCTTCTCGGATTGCCCATGTATCACATCTGGTGGGAAGTGTGCATGTGACCATGCGACAGAATCAGTAATAATCGAAGAAGTTATTCCACGCACTGTCTTGATTACTCAGCCATACTTTGAGGGTAGGCCAAATTGTCCACCATGCATCAGGGTAGAAAATGAGATTGTGGCCAAACTTAAGAACGATACTCATAAGGCGAGAGGCTGGGATGTCGGGTCTAAGGCTACAGACGACTTTCAGATCTTAGATCTTAATGACTCAGCCGCTGTTGAAGAGATTAATCGACTAAGTCTAGACTATCTAGCAGTGCCAACTTTCTATTTGCTAGGCAAAGAAGGGGTTAAAAAGCACGAAGGATATATGTCATATGATCAATATATGACTTGGATTAAACAGTCTCCTAAATCTAGTCAGCCATATGTAAGAAAAAGCACTACCCCTAGGTGGTCGCTGAATGGAACATTCAACCCGTCTAAAGAGTCTTTGGTACAAGCTCTAAAGACGGAGCCATCGGTAAAAAGAAATTTGGCTGATCTTTCTATTGATGACCTTATCGGCATCTATAACGATGTCAGAAATGGCGTCTACAGTGAATAAGATCATAGATATATTCACAGAGCTTGTTACTCACAAGGTCGCTGAGATCTCTGACGGAGTCCAGATCAAATGCGGAGACGAAATCAACCTAACCATCTCTGAAGAGAATGGGAATCCGGTCATCAAGTTTGGATCACCAGCAGTACAGGTTTACATATCAAAGATGGGGCCGATGCGGCTCTTGAATGCAGTTCGCCCCACCCTCCAATCAATTACAATTACCGACAAATCCTTTAAAATCAGTGTGGACAATGCTCCAGATATAGAGGTGTCTCGTGGATTGGTATGAAGAATATTGTAAGGAGTTTGGCTACTCTGCCAAGTCGGGAAGAAGAGGGCAAAGAGATGCCGATCGCATGAAGAGACGAGTAGAGAAGGCTTCTACTTTGTCTAAGGAGGACCTCTCCTCTTTTACCGATAGGGCTTCAGCAGAAGCCCATTTAGAGGATAAAGCCGTAGGCATGTATGGATCATTTGGATTTATGCTGTTTCAGGCCCTAATCTCTTGGGTAATTCGTAGAATACTAGATAACTATTTTGGGGATAAAGATGACAATAGTAGTATCGGCTAGTGCTCTAGTAAAAACCGCCTTCAACTTTACCGAGACTGAGTCTGGTACTATTAGGTCTGAAAATGAGTCAGTGACAGCCAGTAGGGCTTACACATACGGATCTGGCAATTTTGAGATTGATGCAGCAGTTAAATCAACTGGAGTTCTTCCTTCTGGAGGTGCTGTAGTACTTAATCTTAATGCAATGACTAATACCTCATTTGGTGTTACTTCTACAGTAGCTTTTTCTGGGATTAAAACCGTTACAGTCTACAATACGTCGACAGTCCAAAATAGAGACATTAACATTCGAGCCACGGGCTCAAATGCTTTTACAAATATGTTCAATGGTGGTTCTGGCAATTTGTTAATCAAACCATACTCCAGTTTCACCTACAATGACCCGTACAAGCTAGCGGTTAGCTCAACCCAGAAGAATATCACCTTATTCGACGTGAGCGGCTCTGGTGCCACCTACGAGATCTGTGTGCTAGGGAACCTAATTTAAGCCGAATCGTGCGAAATCCTCTTGACACACCGACCTCTCGGACTTAACCTCCGGGAGGTCTTTTCATTGCTCGCGTACGCTCGCTCGGGAGATTATTTTGAATCACGTTGATGGTATTGTATCTTTTATGCAGAAGGCAGGTCAGGCTACCCCAGAGAAGTTGACAGTTCCTTCGGAGCAGGATCGAATCCTTCGAGCTAAACTCATTATTGAAGAAGCCTTTGAGCTGATCAATAAAGGCCTAGGAATTGAGGTCAGTAATTTTGGCCACTTCCTAAAGCCAGATGATTTCGGCTACATTATTACCGGCGAAGCCGACCCTATCGAATCAATGGATGGGGCCGCTGACCTGTATTGGGTTGGAGTTGGCGGGGTTTCAGTCATCTTCGGGGCTCATCTTGACTCGGTACTCGACGAGGTCGACAGAAGCAACCAGTCTAAGTTCATTGACGGATTCCGTCAAGAAAATGGGAAATGGAATAAAGGTAAATCGTATAGCCCTGCCGACATTAAGTCGGTCCTGAAGGATCGTGTTCGTCCTATAGGTGAAGCCTACTATGCTTTTGAGCATGAGTGCAACGACAACGCTTGGTGGATAGTGGATAAGAAATACTGGCACGAAAACTGGTATGTGGATGATACCCAGCTCGACTTACAGATTCCCGGATTCGTACAGTCAATGGAGTCTTGCTTCCATCCTGTCAGTGATGACGTCAGCACGATTGAGGCTGAAAACATTCTGAAAGCCTTTGGTTTTACCATTCTGGATGAAGAAGATGCTTAGGGTTATTGGGGATGTTCACGGTAAAATCGACAACTATCTAAAGATAGCCAGAGGGGCTGAGTATAGTCTCCAGCTTGGTGATTTTGGGCTTCGCGATAGCTGGAATAAGCTAGGCTATTCTAGCCTGAATCCAGATAATCACAAAGTGTGTCTCGGGAATCATGATGACTATGATATCGCTCCACATTCTCCGTTTTGTCTGGGAGACTTCGGCGAAGCCACCATAGGAGGCGTAAGCCTCTTCTTCATTAGGGGTGGTATTTCTATAGACCGCACCTACAGAGAGGCTGAGCGAATCAATAGGGGAGCTAAAAGCTGGTGGTCTCAGGAGGAACTCAGCTTTTCACAGATGTTGGCCTGCATGCAAGCCTACAAGAAGGTTAAGCCCTCCATTGTGGTCTCGCATGTTCCTGCGGCTAGTTTTAGTTCTGTAATGTGCTCGGACGATAAAATCCTGCGTGACTTCGGTTTCCATAATGGATTTAAGGAAGTCACCCAATTATTAGGGGATGAATTGCTTAAAATTCATCGACCGAAGTTTTGGCTGTCTGCTCATTTTCATAAATCTTTCAGGGAAGAGATAGCCGGAACTGATTTTATCTCATTGGCGGAATTGGAGTATTTTGATTTGAGATAGGTCTCTTTCTTCCTTAAGAGACCAAAGTCTTCGCCCGAGTAGATATAGTCTAGGAAGATCTCAGTAGATTTGTTGGAAGTAAATCTAACCTCAGAATATCTTGATTTTTCTGACTGTATGGCCCTCCTGATTGAGTACTTAACACCTAATTTGTCTAACAAATTGCTAGTCTCGGTCCAGTCTTGATCATACACAGAAGAAATGCTCACTTGCTTGCTTCTACCACTTCCATTGTTCTTTATTCTATATATACAACCATCGGCATCGAAGTACCCTCTCCACCAGTAGTGAGTAAGTTCTTCTGGTATGATTTTTAGTATTTCTGGCGATGCACCAGATTTAATCTTGTAGTTGTGGGCACGTAAAAAATCATATAGGCCCCTATTACAAGTAGATAGACACAATTGTGGCTTTCTATTCGCTCTCTGTCTCTTGCACGAAGTCCATTTCCCTGATTTTTCGAATATAGGGATCAAAGATGATAAATCATCTTCTGAGCATTCTACTTTTACGTGGTATGAGTTCTTTTGATAAGAACTAATACCTTTCTTCATTCGTCTTTTTTCCACATAGGATTTATGATATAGATATCCGTCACCCCAAAGAAAACCTAGCAAGTATGCCGATTCCGGAGTGCGGCATGTCATAAAGAAATCGTGATTAACACATGATTGACTCTTCATATTATCCACCTGTGAGTAAGGACATAGACCCAATTATCTATACGCCATATTCTTCATCCCTGATAGATTTTCACAAAACAATTGGAGAATAGTATGTTTTCAAAGCCAAAAGATGGTCAATCCCGAAAAGAGTATACGGAAGCCCGTGTACCTCAATTAATTCGCGAGGGAAAGACTCCAAGTCAGGCAATCGCTGAATGCAACGCTATGTGGGCGTTAGCCCGAGACAAGTATGGCGATAACGAACCGAGCATTGAAGTCTGCACAGAGAAGAGCATTGAGTTTTCAGCAGAAATCGGCGATGGGACCTTTATCAATATGTCGCAAGAAGATGTTGTCCTCTCTAAGAGGACCTTCGGGGAAGTTCTATCTATGCTTGGATGTGAGCCCGGTAAGAGATACGAAATCGAAATCTGCGTAGAGGAGTGCTAATGTTTAGACAACACGTCCCTAAATTCATTGACGCGAGCCAAAAGCTAGCTTCTGACGCAAGCACCACAGAAGAAGTTCTGGCTATTAGTTGGGTCAATAGCTGGGCTGACTCTATCGAGCACACTTTCGACATGTGGACCTGTGATGGTAGGACTCTAATCGCTTTGTATGATGGTGGAACATACTGGTGGGTGGTTGGTTATGCTGATTTTGACTTAGATTTGCCTAAATTCCGAGATCATAGAATTGAGAAGCAGGCCGAAGTAGTCCTATTGGACGAAGGCCTGTGCCTCAAGTCTGATGGTAGAGCTTGGTATCTGCTGAAGCCGAACGAGTCAAAAACTGGGTATCTTGGGTATAGAGCCGATACTAAAGAGTGGCTCCCAAGTATGTACACCACATTTAGGTCTGAGTTAGAAGCTCAGATGGTAAAGGATATGTTATGAGGCGTCGTTCGTTTCTGGCTACCCTTGCTGCATATCCAGTATTCATGAGAAGCACTGGGTGTGCCCCAAAAGCTTTGCCAAAAATTGCAAGTGTATCAGTCGAGACAGAATTTCAACTCGCTACAGTTTTTACTGGTGGTATCTATGCATACGAGCCTGAACCACCGCCAACAATAACTGTTACTGTCTCATACGACGATGGCTCGGCCAAAAGTTATGTTTGTCACGAATGTTCTTACTCCTTTGAATACTCTAAGGATATCGCCGTGTGCGAATGTAATATCGTAGACAATGATCTGATTGTTAAAATGGCCTATGCCATAGAAGGAGACAAAACTCCTCTAGTTATGGCTGTCTACAAAGACATCAAGGAGATTCAACTTGGGGATTGACTATTACTCGTGCGATGAGTGCGGCAAATCTTTTCCTGACGTGTGTGGCTACGCCGTATGTACTGACTGTGGGAATCGTTTGTGCTCAAAATGCATGAAAGAATACGGGGTTAGTGGTGAGATGTCATCTGCCGAGTCTCTTGAAGAGGTCGAAGAGGAATTCAGGGACGAATATGATCTGTGTCCTTTTTGCTCAGACGAGATCGTGACTACTGAGAAGTTGCTAGACTTCGCTATCGAGAAACTTGGAACCACTTTAGAAAAATTGACAGAGGAATACGAGAATGGGATTTGAAGTCAAAGTTTTAGCCGATAGCCTGTCGACTATTTCCAATAGCCGACTGACGACGCTAATGATGACCTATCCAAGGATTATCCATAGTGAGCACCTGCGACACCGCATGTTCTCATTCAATGCGGCCAGCAGCAGAGCCATCCCGGTCGAGAAGTTCATCAAACAGGTCCAAGACGATCCGTTCATCCCAATTCACTGGGGGGCGGCACAGAAGGGCATGCAGGCTTACGATGTATTAAGCCCAGAAAATGCTGCCGTATGCGAGATGGATTGGCTCCTTTGCCGAGATGAGTCTGTATCTAGAGTAAGATCTATGCTCCATCATGGACTACATAAGCAGATCGCCAATAGGCTTCTTGAGCCTTGGATGTGGACTACAGTAATCTGCAGTGGCACTAGTGGAGCTTGGAATAACTTCTTCGCATTAAGGTGTCATCCAGAGGCAGAGCCTCATATCCAAAAACTAGCCTATATGGCTCGTGACTGTATGAAGGCTTCATGGCCGAAGCTTCTCGAAGTTGGAGACTGGCATCTTCCTCTTACGGGATTCCCCGGAGACGAAATCCTCTCTAAGGATGAACTCATCAAGGTATCGGCTGGAAGATGTGCCAGAGTGAGCTATCTAACAGCGGAGGGCACTAGAGATGTATCTCAGGATATAGCTTTGCACGACCGTCTAGTCGCGTCGAAGCACTTCAGCCCAACAGAACACCAAGCTATGTGTGGTGTTGAAGACACCTTCATATCAAATGGTGGGAATTTTGGACATGCATGGATTCAATACAGAAAAACTCTACTAGGAGAATATCAGTGCTCATAGATACAATCAAGGCGGATATTCTATCCTCCACAAAATCTCGCAACACAACCGCCAGCGAAATCCTCAAGGTGGTTCTGGGCGAATGTCAGACTAAGAACGATTTCACGGATGATTTTGTTATCCGATACTGTCGTAAACTGGTCGAGGCTAACACCGAGACCATGCAGTTTGGGGATTACGTGAAGCTCTCCAGACAGAATGAGCTTCTTCGTAGCTACCTACCAAAGGAAGTAAGTGAAGATGAGCTTGAGGTATACGCTAATCAGATCTTTGACGAGATCAAGGCTGCAAAGAGCGATGGTCAGGCTGTTGGCGTTCTGCTTAAGCATGTAAAGTCTATCGGGCTCTCTGCCAGCGGTGACGTGGCTAAAAAAGTCGTAACTTCGTTGAGGAACTCAACATGATGTTTTTGCTAGATATGGATGGGGTCATCTGCAATTTCGTAGATGGCCTCATTAGATCTGCCAAATGGACCCTTGAGCATGAAGACTGGGCCTCATGGAGCCACCACCAGACGTTCGGAATAACGGACGAGGAAATGTGGGCATTCACGAAGGAAGAGGGTTGGTGGACTAATCTTCCAGAATATGGCTGGGCCAATAGACTATTCACAGAACTAGAATGTCGTGGAGAGATTATATTCTGCACATCTCCAAGTTTAGATTGGAAGTGTCCCGGCGAAAAAATCCGATGGTTGAGGAATCATGGATTTATGTCTCACAAGAAAAACAATTTCCAAATTGGGCCTAGAAAAGAATTAATGGCTGGATCTGGAGCTATTCTTATCGATGACTATGACGTAAATGTGTCGAAATTTAGACAAAATGGCGGGAGAGCTATTCTGTTTCCGCAGCCTTGGAATGAGAATCGATCGGTAAAAGAAGATAGGGTGGATTTCGTACTACAGGAGTTATCTCATGGACAAGAGTAAAGCAGCACAAGCACTACAAGCAGCCTTTGAAGCTGACCCATGTGCTATGCATTCACTAATGGTAAATCGTGTTCCGTGCAATATGGCACTTGCCGATGATCCATTTGTTGTAGTGGACAAATCTCCAGTCCTAGAAACTGAATGTTTTCAGGTCGGAGCGTTAGGCCTGATCAATGCCGTTTTGGTCGCGAATGGATTACCATTAATCGCTGCTGAGTTCAGCGATCCCGACGAGTATGGGCGTAGAAAAGTAACAGGATTTTGTGACTATCTCAACACGGCATCATAATGACTCTGCTCCTGCATACCGACATAGGTCACGACCCCGACGACATCATAGCCCTCTCCTACTTAATTGGGAGAGGGGATTATGTCCCATCAATTGTCTCCATTAATCCCGGCTTCAGAGAACAAGCCCTGATAGTGGACTCAATCTATAAGGAGTTTGGCCTGAATAGGCCGACTATCTATGCCTCATCCCACCCCACAAAAACCTACCAGAGATCAAGCAAACTAGAACAGATTCTTGCCTACGGCAAGGATGATTCATTTGAGTTGTCCCCAAGTGATCCGATAGAGTGTTCTACAGCTCTGGTAATAGGTCCCCCAAAAGGTCTCAACGTTAAGTGTCACAGGATGATATTTCAGGGTGGGTACTCTCCCAACAGTATTAGCCCACTAGAGAAGTTTAAGGGGAGGTCGGCAGTTCAATCCTTCAATCCGAGCGGAGCCAAAGCGGACTTCATTCAACTTAGAGATAGTGATCTGATCAAGAAGAAATACTATGTCGGGAAAAATGTTTGCCATGGGTTCAAGAAGAAGAATGTGCAAAAAAAACTTAACAATTTCTTCCCCAAAAGGATAGCGGCGTACTTCGACCAGCTCTCCGAAGATAAAGCAATGCACGATCTTCTTGCGGCTATGATGATGATCTATCCAGACAGGGGCATCTGGGAGCAAGCTATGCCTATATTTGATGGATTGCTGATGTCCACAGTTCCTACAGACAAACAAATATACTCATTAATCGGGTTACAAGATGTCCAGTAAAAGAGAATGGGTGGTAGAAGAAGACGTCTTCGGCGAGAACGAGGAGAAGCTTAAGGAGATCCTTGGAGATCGCCTAATCTGGATGAAGTATAAAATAGATGGGCCGACGTTCTCCAAGTCTCCTGTTACAGACTACATCTTCTACGGTTCTCCAGTCATAGGTCGTCGCCTTCAGAAGTCCCAAGGGCCGAAGGCCCTATCTTGGCTCTATGATAACGTCTATGACTGTAACTATTATCTGCCATACTTTCAGGGGTTAGCACTAAATAATCCCCACATGTTTGTAGAATCGGGCACTCTTTCTTTACTGGCTGAGTTTCTTGAAAATCCAGAGTGGTTTATCAAGGAAAATTCAGGCTATAAGACCTTCACTGGGCTAGTCTCATCTGGCCCAATCAAGACCGGCCTGTTCCAGCACGAGCTTTTGATGCTCGCCCAAAAGAAGCCAATTGAGGCCGAATGGAGATTCGTCATAAAGGACGATTCTGTCTTGACTTACTCGGCTTACGGAGACAATATGCAGTGCGGCAAGGAAGCTGAGGAATTTGCGAAAACCTGCCTCTCAACTGGATACGATCCCGCCCCAATGTGGACTCTTGATATCTGTCGCTCCAACGGGGCGTATAAGGTGCTAGAGGTGAACAGTTTGCTAAGTGCAGGCTGGTATGACTGTGATGTTAGGGCTATCGTGGAGGCGGTTGATGAGCACAACTAGAATGGTTATGTTGGCCACTTTTGTAATTCTTGGGATCTACGACGTTTGGGTCTGTTCTTCGGGCAACGATTCGGCCTCTATTAGCCAATTTATCGTTGACTTAGTGAACATTAGTCCAGTTGGCTATGGAGTATGCTGCATTCTACTCGGCCATTTCGGATTCCCAATGACTTCTAAGTTTAGGTCAAAATCAAAAGATTCGTGAATCAACTCCGTCCTCTAGGACGTATTAAATAATGCACCTCATTTCTCGCTAGGTAAAGATATGACTGAATTGTTGGTTAAAAAACGTAACGGAAAGTTTGAAGATTTTGATGCGGAAAAAGTCAACAAGGTATTAGAATGGGCATGTGAGGGAGTTTCGGACGTCAATCCTAGCGACGTCGCGATGAACGCTAAGCTGAGCATCTCAAATAAGATCAAGACTAAGGATATTCAAGAAGTCCTTATTCAATCTGCCTACAATCTAATCGGCGAAGATACTCCGAACTACCAGTTCGTTGCAGCACGTCTTAGGCTGTATGCCCTCCGCAAAGAAGTTTGGGGTGGCAATCTTCCCCCTCGACTCCTAGACCATCTTAAAAAGAACAAGAAGGTCTATGATGATGTACTCCTAGAGTCTTACTCGGAGTCCGAAATCCATAAGATTGACAAGATGATCAATCATGATCGGGATTATCGATTCACTCACGCCGGTATCCAGCAGATGATTGAGAAGTATCTCATCTGCGATCGCTCTACCAAAAAGATCTTTGAGACTCCTCAATTTGCCTTTATTCTTATCCCTATGGTTCTTTACGCAGGTAGAGAAGATCGTATGGAGTTGATCAAGCAGGCCTACAACTACATCTCGAAGTTCAAGATTAACTTGCCAACTCCAGTCCTATCTGGCGTGCGTTCACGCACGAAGTACTACAGCTCCTGTGTTCTGATTGATTGTGGAGATAGTCTAGACTCCATCTTCACATCCTCTATGGTTGCTGGTAAGTATACGGCTCGCAGAAGCGGTATAGGCATCAATATGGGCCGAATTCGGGCCAAAAACTGCCCAATTCGAGATAGTGAAGTCATCTCTACTGGTATTGTTCCATTCCTACGAGTCATGGAGTCTACAGTCAAATCCACATCTCAAAATGGCACCAGAGGTGGTGGGGCTACAATTTCTGTCCCATGGTGGCATTATGAGATTGAGAATGTGGTTGTTCTTAAGAACAATCGGGGAACCGATGACAATCGTGTTAAGAAGTTGGACTACTGCATACAGCTTGACAAGACCTTCTTTGACAGGGTCAAGAATGATGAAGATATCACTCTAGTCTGTCCTCACGAGTCCGACCTGTATCAGTATTGGGGGAGTAAAGAGTTTACAGACAAGTATCAAGAAGTCGAGAGCAAATCCCTTCGCCTATCCAAGACTATCAAGGCAAGAGATCTCCTATTCCTGATTGCTAAAGAGCGGCTTGAAACTGGCCGAATTTACGTCATGTTTATGGATTCTTGCAATCAATCATCATGGGATGAGCTTATCCAGATGACGAATCTTTGTGTAGAGATACTGCAGCCGACATCTCCACTATCGTCAGTCGATGATGAGAATGCCAGAATCGGCATCTGTATCCTCTCTTCTATCAATCTGTTAGAGACTAAGCATGCCGAAATTCCCAAGGTCTGTGAAACTATCGTCAGATTGCTGAACTGTCTTATCGACTACCAGCTCTATCCATTCCCTGCTGCTGAACTCTTCTGTAAAAGAAAGAGATCACTAGGAATCGGCATCACAAACTTCGCCGCTTGGTTAGCAGAACATGGGATGAATCATGAAACGCCAGAGTCTATTGAAGCGTCGAATGATCTCATGGAGTATATTCAGTATAACCTACTTCTCGCTTCATCGAAGCTGGCAGATGAAAATGGTCATGCTCCAGATTTCTTTGCTTCCAAGTACTCACGCGGATGGCTCCCAATAGACAACCATTCCTCTTTACCGGATGACCTTCAGTTCCCTCTTAAGCAGGACTGGGAGTGGCTGAGAGCCGAGATCGCGAGAACCGGCTTGTTCAACTGCACAATGTCCACCTTGATGCCTGCTGAGAGTTCTAGTGTACTACACTCATCAACTAATGGGTTCGAGCCGATTAGAGCTTTGCTTACCGAGAAGATTGCAAAGAATGGGGTGAAGAAAGTACTTACACCTAACTACCCCAAGAATAAAAAGCAGTACACTATTGCTTGGGATATGAGAAGCAATCTTAATTGTATCAAGATGGCCGGTGCGTTCCAAAAATGGATTGATATGTCCATCAGCTTTAATACATATCTGAATTACAACCACTATGAGAATGGGGAAATCCCAATCTCTGTGGTAGTTCAGGATATCATTAATGCTTACAAGTACGGTCTCCGTACCATGTACTACAACAATACACCAAATGACAACGAAGAAGCAGACACATCCTGCTCCGGAGGCTCGTGTACGTTATGAGAAGTGTTCTAAATACGTTAGTAATTGACACCACAAAACAGCCCATGTTCCTCGGAGAGGGACTCTCTCTACAACGCTATGATAAGTGCAAGTATGAGATCTTCCTAACCCTTTTCAAAAAGCAGCTTGGTTTCTTC
>JAULBU010026921.1:1469-17518 GCA_032358235.1 Odonthalia washingtoniensis
TCTATAGAGCCTAAGAACGGGCATAGCGGACTAAGAATTGTAATGAAACAACTGTAACAGATGCTCCAAGCTTTTTTCTTTCTTTGTTTAATCGTTCAATATGATTTTTATTCATATTTATATCCGTAGGAGGTGATGAGGGGCCAATTTTTTTCAATGTAGCGATTACTTCATGAAAACAACTACCACAGCGACTAAATCAAGGCGAAGTCGACGGCGAATAATTTCTTAAGGTGTATGCAGACATTTTTGGGAGCAGTAGCGGACGGTGAGTATTATTCACCAGAAGAAGAAGTTTTGAAGACAAAGCAGGAATTAATGGACGTTGTCATCCCAGAGACAAGAACAAGGAAGCAATCAATTCACACAAAAGTTTCCAATCACATGCGACTTTTCGAGTATGGTGTTTGGAAAAGGTTTGGAAAACTAGTTACCCATGCACGTGCTCTCCATGAGAGACTTGTCTCGAAAATATGGCAGTACTTTTTCAAATAATTTAATGACGGTGGGAATGAAGGAAAACAAACAAGAGGAATGGGTGTCAATAGAATAATTCCAGTACGAACGAGAAGCAAGAAAACGGAGCAACGTGACA
Organism: Odonthalia washingtoniensis; assembly: GCA_032358235.1. NCBI lineage: Eukaryota > Rhodophyta > Florideophyceae > Ceramiales > Rhodomelaceae > Odonthalia > Odonthalia washingtoniensis. The sequence continues at coordinate 2,065 of JAULBU010026921.1, forward strand.
TTATTTACCTACAGAATAGTAATGAGAAAGAACCTCGAGCAAAAAAGCAGAAGCAAAAGGAAAAGAATCCCATATTGCCTGACATGGAAGAAGACACGCCATTGATTAAAGCATCAACAAGTGGTGGAACGTCAACATCAACAAAACGAAACGTTTTACCTTCTATATAAACATCAAAAAAAGACTAAAGATAATTCTGAGGCCCTTTCCACGGTCTACCGTGGTAGCTTTTATGGCCTTTACGATAATAAACCGCCTCGAAATGTTATTCCACCTGAATTTAGTGCTATGTGTAATAGACTGAAAAAGATGTGTAGAGATGTAGAGACCATTGAATAAATGATACAACACCGACTACACAATATAACAGATGATACCTTCAACGTTACGAGGGAGCGTAGGAGTCAAGAAACTTGGGCAAGAAAAATCAAAATTGACAGGACGGTGTGGTGAAGGGAAGAAAGTAGTGGATGTTGAAATTTTATATGATACGAAGACTCTGATGATGTCGGCACTAATCCCAGATTCTGATCGTGCGCACTCTTTTTCATGTATGATCAATTACTAGCATTGAGAGATATCGCTCGGACCAGGGCCGCTTACATGCAAGCAGAACATATAGAACTTCGCAGAGATCCGACAGAATCGGATGAATGGATACATGCATAAAGAAATGTTGAAGGAAACTGTTGACTTGCTTACTTCTGCTGGAAAATACAGCAATTGGATAGTGATGGGTACTCAATTCTGGAGAGTATATCTGGTGCTTTCGACATGGATGACACTTCGAGAAGGACTTGTATAGAAGCGTTTGAGGAAAATCATGAAGTTCCTTCACAGAAAATTGGTGAACGTTTTACCGAAATTCAAACATGGTTTCCGGGCGAAAAGGGGCTGAAAGATGAAAGCAAAAGACATCATTGGAGTCCAATTATCAACACTGGTAATTATAGAAAAAATAAATATGGCATAAATAATGGTATTGGACGTTACTCCAGTACAATAGGTCTACTTGAAAATCAAATGCAAAGTCATCGAGACTATGTATGGATAGCTAAGCGACGTTCTGCACTGGACTTATTGATTGGATTATTGTTCCCCTTGTTGAATTTAGACAAAAATTGCAAATGGCAGACAAATTTTCGAAACGGTGGAGGCTACTTTCCGATCACTGGTAAGAGTTGTCCACCACAACATCGTCACAATGACTTCTACGTCAGGAACAGAGGTCTCCCCTGTTACTTCACAATTTCAACTGCTAATGAAGTTGTATTCTTTATGGATCGATCCTAGGTCCCATCGTTATGTCCATTTCAGTCAGGAGGAAAGGACAGAATTTCAAGTTGTTTGGAAATGCATTAAATTCAAATTCCACGCAATCTATTTTCATTGGAGATGGGTACGTTCAGCATGCAGGCGTAGGATGGAATGGAACAGGAGCACTGAAGTATCATATGTATATTATCCCAGACGGTAGTAATTTGAAAGATGCTATTTCACACGCATATGGATGTAGTTTTCCCTGGAAAGGTCAACGGTTATCTGTTCACACATCGCAAATTTCAAGCAGTCCTTCGATTCATAGTCATAGCGATGGAGACCGGATGAAAGTGATGATGGCGGTGACGAAGAACTACAAAATATGGATGATTGGTGAATGGAAGATGTTGAAGGCCCACTGGCAACAGAAATTGTTAACCTAACGGTGGCACCGTTAGGTTTACAATTGATGTTTGAATGGTTTTATCTTTGTTTACCTTGCATGTCTAAGTTTATTTCTACATATATGCTAAATTAAAATGGACTTTTGTTCTCAGAAACGGTTCTAGTTAAATGTGTACTACGCATATAGTATATGTTCCTGTCATTTTTTTGCAATGTCATGTATTTACTTAATACAGGCTGTCATCTTACTTACATATTGCCGACAACAGAAAATATGTAAAACATTTTCCTCCATATGGAGGCCAAAAATTTGCAAAAAAACTAAATAATATATTTTTTACAACAGGAAATCAATTATTTAATTTTCTGCACTTTTTCTGCCCCCATACGGAGGAAACGTTTTACATAATATAAATTGGAACATGATTATATTTATTTTCACTACTTACAGTGGCAGTATCAACTACTGCTACTGGCAGTAAAAAGTAAGAATTACCCGTGAATAAGTTGGTCCCTATTAACAAACTATTGTACCAATATTCTAAATACCGCTCTGGAACCGACATTCCACAATAATGGTAACGAAAAGATACTTATACCATACAAGATATTGCACATACTCTACAGACGTTGCGACTTATTACAAACGACATGGCACGTCATGCAAATACAATAAAAAGAAGAGATTGGACACTATGCGGCAAGCAACAAATGTAAACGGTCCTCGGCAGCACAGGGGCAGATCCAATGCCCATCACGAAGGACCTGACATGGAAAGAGTGTACAGCGATGAGCCTGACTATGTGATTCCAGATGATCAACGTCCGTTCGAACCTTCGTAACAGGTCACTGACGTAAAAGTTACAGCGAATCATTTCGTAACCATATCAGAAGAAATTGGAATTGTCGCTGTAATTAAGTTAATCCGGATACTTCGAAGAGATAAGTTTAGTGCAGATGTTGCTTGTAACGACATAACTGATTGGAATAAATGCATCTCAATTTTCGACAGAACAGTGGATCGCAGTTTAATCGATGACGGATTTCAAAAATTGGTGGTATCATACCACACTGCGTCAGACGACAATAGAAAAGCTTTCCTATACAAACAAGACATCATTGATGTGTTACGTACACAAATGAATGTCGCTAGTGCCACATATGTGGAATTTAGACCATGTTTTAACGAGATTTACCGTGATTATATCTCACACCTTCTGCACTCAGAATTCTTTGCACAGTTGTACATGTCCATAAGAAACCATGTAATGACAAATTACAAGTCTCCAATTGAGTGGAATAAAATAGAGACACGTCGCCGAGATCCTTCGTTGGAATATCACAGATATATATCGATAAAACAGCAACAACTTTGAAGTCGCAATCCTTAATTAGTTATCCCATACATGTCACATTTTTAAATATATCCGTACAATTCTGACGTTTTCTGGTAGTCTATGGTTATACTTTAGTTGGCTTTCTTCCTGTTGGGTTACAAGAATCACAGTCAGAAAAATTCATAGAGGACTACTGCGGCAATAGTGACACAGACAGTGGTGACTTTATTTCGATTGACGATCACGTCCCACTGACCTCGTCAGTGCGTGGTCTAGATGATAAAATGGTTTCGTTGCATGACGCAATGATAACTGCTCTTGTGCCGTTAATTGCAAATTCTATGGAAGGTTTTACAGTACATAAAAACAACAAGATGAAATAGAATTGTTTCCATGTCATAGTTTCATATTGCTGTTACATACCGGAAAGAAAAGAATATCTGGGGTTCTACATAACTTTACCACCACACGTCCATGTGTGAGATGCTTGGGAACTTAAACCGATTTCAAGACAGGTACAAAACCTGCATTATCGCCTCCCAAAACTGTTGAATATGTACGAAGCAGACGGGATACCGTAACAAATTTGTTGAAATCAGCAAATAAATCGTCGTCAACGGCAGATAAGAATTTTTTATGAAGGGAAGCACAACAAATTCTGCAAGAAATATCTGTCGCACCATGGGTGCCATTTCTGGAGAAGCTGGAGAGGAGACATCCGCACTTACTCCATCCAGGTGTGTTCTCAATTTTTACGTATGAAACATTTCATAAACTTCATCTCGGTATCTGTAAAGCAATCAAAACTTGTTTCATGACGTATCTTTTAAGTCCATTCTTAACATTGAAAATCATGGACAAATGGAATAACTGGAAACAAATTTGGACACAGCGCGTGGTGGTGTTATGGGCTTGTAATTCACTCCTCGCTGCAATATAAAACCAGTTCGGTGCACCCGGGTTTCATGTTGACTTCTCAACAAGGGATAAATCCCAGCAGCTGAACGGTTTCTTCCTAAGTAATTCAATTCGAGAAATGTTGAAGGGAAAAGATTATAAATGTTTGGATATGATTTTCCCTTTCGTGGTAGGATATATCGATAGGGTCAGTGGTTACCAGGATGATTCTCCTTTGACAAAGATTTGCACAAATTTCACAACATTAATGCAATATTTGCTGTACGATAATAATTCCATCGGATGGTCACAGGAATCGATAGCTGACATCGGGGACAGAATGACTATTCTCAAATTGCAATGCATAGAAATATTTCAGAAAGTTTGCGATACTGGAATGAACACATCGAAATTCCATTTACTATACCACGTGGTGGAAGATCTCTCTATCTTTGGAAGTCTAAATAATATGATGCATCACCTTATGAGCACTTTAATACATTCTTCAAACATTCATATCGGTCTACTTCCAAAAGGATGGCAACAAGAATGGATGAAACAGTGCAGAATATAGGACCAACAATTTCAAATATACGTCGAAGTTCAACCCATGCTGCGTTTCTAAAACAACGTTCCATCCAGATTTTTATACCTCATTCGACAGGGACGACTACTACGGCTGAAGGTAAAACAAAGTTATCACCATATTTGGTACGGGACGGTATTTCTGTTTCGTTACAACAGGTTGTTGCCACAAGAAAAAGAACGAGAATGTGTAACGAATCCCCAACGCAAATTCTCACGCCAATATTGAAAAACCTGTCACATATCAGGCTTACAGTCTTCACGGATCTCGTTCAGACCTACTTCCGAAACCACGATCTGTTGCTTACAAATTCCGAGATTTATCTCAAATTTATGAATTCAGGGTACATAGTTGCCGGACATCTTTCAACGTTGAAACAGTATGACAGTTATATAAATATTGTAAATTGCATACCTCCTCCACCTCATATCCGTGAAAGGTAACGCATATTTGCAACAACACAGTTCGGTCCGAGCAAGGAAAAAAGGAATAGATTCGTCCCTATAAAGGTTGTTGACGGAAGTAGTCCTGTTTACTATACAGCAATGTTCTTCCTTCTATTCCATACGAAACAATACCGTACTATGGACAGGGAGAATTTGGCTTTTGTACAATCCATGGAATTAACTCGGCCTCTGGAAGATGTAGATAAAGTTCTGAACTGCATATGCCTTCGATGGGCTACATCTGATGAGTTTGACTACACAAGACATGGCACAGACACAAGTTCCGTGGAACATATTTTAGAAACAGGAGAGTGGTACGATATCATTGATTTAGATACCATATGTTCATCTGTACATGTATTGAGTTAAAAATTAGAAATTGATTCGTTTACTCAACAGTTTCCATGGCCGAAGAAACCGTTCTACATTAATCTTTTAACAGGGAAAAGGATTCGTTGAGATATCTACCTATTGATACTGACGAGGATGACGAAGATAATTAATCAACGTAACATGTTCGTATACATTAATTTAGTTCACATTACATGTTCTGTCATTCCAAATCTCCGTCCCTAATTCCATTCACTTTATTACCTCCTCCATTTTCAAACAAAGTACTTCGTTCTGGTCCTTAGTTGTACGGTTTTCCGGGTTTATCAATACTTTTCCAGTCAGACGCTATTTCTGCGATATAGCAGTCATGAATAATTACACACGGCGTTCCGATGTACTGTCGAAACCAGGTTGATTATACAGATAGAAAATGTTTTTTCGGACTTTTTGTGATAACAATTATTGTGGCGTCACATTCCATTTGTTTGAACATACTTTCTTCCTCTCCCTCTACAAATTCCGGTACTTCCAACTCTTCTGAGACCCATTATTCTACAAACCTTCTTATTTTACCAATTAACTGTTCCTTCGCCAGTTTTACATACTTCAAAAACATTTGGTTGACTTTTTTCTGACGACCTCCCCCACAATATTCCTTCACAATGAGTAGTTTGACACAGCTACAAATCCAAGCATCTACGCGAGGAATACTCATTAAATTCCCTTCCAGAAGGTCCACTTCTTCTTCTTCAGCGATATATCGAATAAAATCATGCAATACCGCAAGACCGTTCTTGTTTCTAAATAGATTCAACATTTCTTCATCGTCATCATGTCTTTCAATGTAATATTCAACAAAACTACCGCATTCCCGTAATTGAATATCTGAAAGGCCCTCAGCACGCCACCATGACATGTCTGACACAACGTTTCTATTGTATTACATCATTTTCTCTTCTCTCTATTATCTTTCTCGTTGTTGATGGAGGGGACATATATGTTGTTTCCACTGCAGAGAAAGGTCATTGGTGTTGGTGCAATCATTGTACCGTCAGACCGTTTTATGCCTTCCTTCTTTACAATGTCTGCTCTGCTCGTTTAGGTTCTGGCATTTCGCTCATTGTATGCGTCCAATTCACACGTTTCCTTGATTCCACATTTTTCATGCTCAGGTCTACTGCCAGTCCAATTCCAAAATATTTCGAGGGAACTTGCCTTATCATCCTCTCCACATACTTTCCACGACTCTTGTTCTTATCTCCCATCTTTTCAAGAAGTTCTTGCTTCACAACTTCTAAACTCTGCACCGTTCCTTTTTCTTCGACATTCTTACAATCAAGTTTCATAAATTATGATAGCAGAGGCTTGATTGAAACCTCTTCACTCATCACCTCCCATTCTTTCTCATTGTCCGAAACCTTTTACTCATTCATCATCACAGAAAGTCTTGTGTTCTGCGCAGTTAGTTTTCGAACCTCTTCTTCCAGCCGACATAACTCTTCCAAATTTACTTCTTCTTGTACCGACGAAAATTCTTCCGATGCAGCACCCACACCGGTAGCGTTTCTACCATTTTCGCCAGTATTTACAATCACATCGCTATCCGTTCTGGAATCCATACCATCCGTGTCGCGATTGTTCACTTCATCAATACAACTCATAGATGAAAATTAGTTTGTAACTGTTCCACTCATTCTACCATTACACCCTCTTCTGTTTACACGTACTTCACGAATCCTTCCTCTACCTATACCTCAACCAACACCACTCCTTTCCCCAATCATGTTAGAAATAGTCCCACCGATTTAATCTACTACATCGTCATTTCCGCAACTACCCGCTCTCGCCACTTTTGACCGGGGTTCCAAATTTCCCACTGTTGACCTCGAAAATCTTTTCGAACTTTTTCTAGTGCCACTGCGAGTCCCCATAATTGATTTCAGAACACTAAATGAATAGCAATAACTTGAAGATTAAATTTTATTCCAGTCCCCATAATTGATTTCAGAACACTAAATGAATAGCAATAACTTGAAGATTAAATTTTATTCCTGGTACAATATTATCTTCAACTTTAGATAATGGAACAAGTTCCGGCATATGTTGAAACTACATGTAAGAGCTATGATAGTAGATGTACACATCTTGCAGTTAAAACTGCACTACACTATGGGCTCTGGTAGACACTTTATGCAATTTCCACACCATAGGGAGTGGTAATTTCATGATTTCGGTACCTTATTTGATTTCATTCCAAATACAGCCTGTCTATCACAGGCTGTATATGATACGGATAGCACGGAAACACTCTTCAAAATAAGACATTGTAAATTGCTGCTTCTAATAAATTCAACTAATCCCCATGTTAACACCCACTTAGCTTACCGTACCGTGTTTATGGAAATGATGATTGATCAAATCCATAATCAGAACGTGGTTGCTACCATGGAGGAAACCACTTTTCACCCATGTGTTTGCATCATCTATAACATCATGGTAGAAACGTGGGCCACAAGTAGTCTAGTTCTAACTTCGTGCCTTCTCCATTACAAATCATAGTATAACATTTTGTAGAGAGGCTACTATTCTCGAAACTGAACGCCCTCAACAAAACATGCAGTACAAATCGTAATATCGGAAACAAAAACTAAAACATTGACTTCACTAATGATCAGTTCACAAAGTACTTGAACGTTATTGACTTTATAAAACATGTGACTTCTTTAATATCAGGATACACTAACAAATAAAAACAAGACAGGTAGAAGATAAAAATAAGTTGAACATTTGTTCAATTTCAACTCCACCACTTTCATACATTTCATTTAATCATTCACTTCCTTTCCCTACAATTCCTCACAGTTTCAGCCGTAATCTCTTCACATTATTCAACTGAAGGTACTTGCTTTGAGAATAATCTCGCATCAAAGTCCACGTTGCATATGATGTTGATAACTTCTTCCACCTCCTTCCTTCCAACTAAAGATTCTGTGATACTTGAAGATACATCGAGCGACTAGTTTAGCACACCAGTTTTGCTCTTGTCCATTTCATGTCCCATTTCCGTCAATAACGATACGTATTTACCTATAGTTCTACTACTGCCAGCTGGCTTTCCACATCCATAATTTTGTCCATCGGAACCGTTCATGTTAATACTAGATGTTTCCGTTGAATTTCCTGTTGAATTATTCGGTTTAAGGCTACAGCTGTGTTCTGTGACGGCAATAGTTGGGTAAATAGGTATATATGTTTTGCTCTATTAAAAATCATCACAGGACACATTAATTAAATAAACTACTGAAAAGAATTTCGTACATCGTTTATATATTTCAGAGCCAGTATCATACATCATGGTGTATCCATCTTCTGCATGTCATGTATCTGTTTCTTGTTTCAAATGCCACATACTTTTGGTGTCTTCTGAGATATTTTGAGGACACGACGCTATTTCGTTGATAGCATATACGTAACAGAACGCTTACGCTCACATTTAATTTTTTAGATCCCCTAATTTTTTTAATTGCTTTATTTTCGGATTATGTAATTTTTCTATTACTTTCTGTTATATGTGTACTTGATTTTTTATTAAAAAATAATATTGGAAGTTTTAATAGCAATTGTATTTTTTCGATCTCTTAATATTTTTCAGATCTGCCGTTTCACTGCGAGTAATGACCGTTGTGTGCCTTTTTCAGTTATTAAAATTTCAACTAATCAGCCATTTATGTGCCTTTTTTAATAAAATTCTATTACCTGCTTTTCCCCCATCCACGCACATTTCCATCAACCAGTCACAAGTATAACCGATCAATTGCAACGATGATCCCAACACGATGACAGTTCACTCATTCTGATCATTCAACAGAGCCTCGTACATGTCAGTTCCAATCACGATTAACTTATTTCATGCGTCAACTTTTCAGCACAGGTAGGTATTCATTAACTACTAATTCATTCAAACATTTTAGTACAACTCCATTCATATTTGTTAACCTTCCTTTACCCTCACTTCCTCTTCTGATTTTCGTTTACAGGTTACTTGTCTTCTTCAACTACCCTGTTCAGGTAAATAGGTATATTTTCATTCCTCTTCCGTTTATGGTTTTATCCTCTAATTCCCATGTCATGACCTTTTCATATTCAATTTACTAACTTTTATTATATTTATTATATTTATCAATGCAATTTTTATATGTATGCAGTTCAATATGGTTTACATGTTCACAGTGAAAGAATGGATATGAACTAAAAAAATAGATTTATTTGGATTTTATATCATTGATGTATTAATATATACTTATTGGATCCGTTTCTTGGTCTTTGTTTATGGCAGTTCTCATTCTTCTTTTACTGCATACTTTCTACTTTCTTTCACTTTTCCTTGTCGCACACAATGTGTCATGGCTCCATCTCTATCACGTTTTTTATTATTATATTTCTTTGTTATCTTTTCTCATATTTTTATCAAATTATCCGATTTGATATCGCGTGATATCATAAATATTAAAAATATTAATATCGTGTATACCATAATTGGTATACTTGTATTGTAATTTATATTGCAATTATTCTATCTATATGTCAATCCCATATTACATCATATCATTCCTACATATAACAAATATATATGTCAGAAATCGCAATAACCATCCACTTTCACATTCATGAAATGAATGTAAAATGGATGAACCATTGACGATTACGTACGGTATATGAATGAATTAATATAGTTTACATACACTCAAACATTCAGGACATGAATGTAAAAGTCAATGTGACTCACATTACAAACTGCATTTTCGCAGTATTATATGAAATATTCATTCAACGTCTCATACACAATGTGTAGTTCCGAGCCTAGATAACATACACAAAACTCTCCTGCGTATAAAAGAAATTTTCAATGATACATTCGCGTAATTTTTCAAACAATGTATGTTGGCCTGGAAAATTTCTTCCATTTGTTCTGAGCCATCCGTAAGTAAATTTCTATGCCTCATACATTGAACAATACAGTATCTGTATGTCACAATTAATGTCCCATACATTTTATCTTCAAATTGTGTGGAATTTTCCATCAGTTACCATCCGTAACCATTAAAAAACACTGTAGTTTTCTGTATGTAACCTTCACAGACCCCCAAAATTCATGGCCTAGTAGATGTCACATCCACCCAAAAACTACGCCTCTTGAATGCAGGCATTCAGTTCCGAAAACACAGACGTGTGACAAACTTCCCTGTGTGGAATGTTATTATTAAATATCACGGAAAAGCAACATACTATCGATAAAAATTTCTCTAAAAGCTGTTGTAAATCTGAAAAGTAAGTCATTGAAAATTTTAATAAACATGTGCGTTCGTTCGTTCAACTTAATTGAAGCGTGAAACAGCAGTAAGTATTTAATTCAGTATACCAGACTGAATTAAATACTAACTGCAGTATCCAGTGGGTATTAGTATTTTTAACTTCCGACTATCTCTAAAATAATTCTCCAGTTTTACTCAACATGCGTGTGGAAATGAGGCCCAACTCGTACACTGCCTCCATTACCATGCCACCATAACATCGTGATTATGGTGGAATTATGATGTAGTATGATGCATATCTTGATTAATACATACGGTCAGTCCATTAATTCCCAGACGAACCATGTTCGTAAGAGGTACATTCTTTATACCTTTCGGTGTTTTGAGTGTAGTTCCTCCCCCAAGTCCAAACAGTCGAAATAGTATACACACTAGCTTAAACTCATTTTTTTACATCTCAACATACGTACTTCCTTTACTTGGGCGTTGTGTAGAACAACGAAAGACATACTTCGTCACAAAAATTCCATTGTCTCCAGAAATTGTCTTTCTTATATCGTCAATCAGTGGTTTCCGACCTGTAGATAGTGGGTGGAGTAAGAAGTCCATTCAACAAGTTTGCAGTCAGTATCCCAGTACACACCTTCCATTCACTATGAAATTTATTTTCCACTACATGTGCATACAGTCATGAAAAACAATGGATTGTTCGGATATGGTTGAAGTTTGGTAAGATTATATGTGGACCCGAAAGTAATCAGCATATCTCTATTATTAGAAAATTGCAATTTTTTACAACTCATGGACGCATAAGTCAGGTAGTATCGTATGATCGATGCATTCACAACCACCTGAATGATTTCAAAGGCTTACGTTTATATTATTTGGAAATTTTGCTCACAGATTCTCAAGCCACCCATAAGTACCTGTTTACATTATATCTCCATTCCTTCCTTATTTAGTACCATCCTCGTAAATGAAGTCTTCCTATTCTATAGTTAATATCATGCAACTTACTGGTTATTAGACATATGAGAAATGTTCCTACAATCTTATAGAATTGCAAATTAATAAGTATGACGTAATTTTCAGAACCCAAGAAGCATGTGAAACACTTATAATTGTCTTTGGAATATATTTCGTTCAACTTCCATTAAAACATTACAAATTTATTCCAGTTATTTCGCACGTCATCAAGATTTTCTACATTCAAAAGCTTCTTATCATATATAATCTGATCGCCATAATGGCGATCAACTTACTGCAGTTGACGTACATGCGTACACAAATTATGCTAACATACCCGACGCTGTTATTGAAATATGGTTATGGCAAAAATAAAAGTGAATGGTAGGTTAGATTATATTCATCTATTTTGGATCAAATGATGGATATAATACGGGTGACGGTTGTGCGAAGGTTTTTGAAATTGGTAGAATCTTGAAGAAAGTAAAATAAGACATACTTTTATTTTGCTAAATTGCACAGAAATAAAAGTGAAGAAGAAGAAGAAATACATATGGCGATTGATTGGTCCTATTACGTAAAGTTTAAGGTAAAGTTGATGTAGACATACTACGTCCGGTATCTAAAAGAAGGTACCGGTTGTTCGTTTAAGAAGAATTGTGATTCAGTGTAATGTGTGCCTATATTATGTTGAAAATGATGAAGTCATAGATGATTCAATCTAGTGTAAGTGCCTTCGATTACAATTTAATGGAAATGTGAGATGATCGTGACATACTACTGTATCAATTATCCCACATTACCATAGAAATGTTGGCGGTATTTTTCCTCCTCTAGTAGGGGAGGTAAAATACCACCAACATTTTTATTTCTTACAAGTACCCAGAATACTTTACTAGCAAGAAGTGGCCATGTTGCATATATATGATGTGGCTTACGAAAAATGAAGGCAGGAGCGACGACCATTGACAATCAGTGAGGTAGTGAAAATTAGAAAAGAGGGAAGAACAGTGGTCACGATGAATGACGTTGATAAAGATAACATCTGTAGCCACATGTTTCTGCTGACATTGTCACCGGGTATTGGTCGAGGAACTGGAAGTTTTTCGACGAATACCCGGTCAGTAATATGACATGCGTGTCTGAGAAACAATGACGTAAAACAATTCCTTCCATATGGAGTTCGTATTTTTGCAGGAAATTATATAATTGATTTCCTGTTCCAAAAAATTTAATATTTAATTTCCTGCAAGAACCTTTCCTCCATATAGAGGACGAAAGATTGCAAGAAATTAAATAATTGATTTCCTGTTGCAAACAATTAATTATTTAATTTCCTGCAAAAAAACGAATTTCTTATGGAGGAAAACGGTATATAAATTTTTGGATCATAATTTTTTTGTGCAACAGCAGCTGCAAGAAACTTGGTTTTTAGTATATTGTTTCATGTATTTTTTTTGCAGCCTGCAATGTACGCAGCAAAGCATGGCAGCCTTAATCAACGATTTTCAACGATTTTCTAAAATCATTTCTCAACTTTTTAAAAAAAGGTATTTTATCGATATTAGAAACGACAAACCTTGGCGATTTAGTTTTATTCTACTTAATTTAAATGTTATTTTCCCCGTTATTTCATCTTCTGTTAAGACTGTCCATTTGTAGGAAATTAAATAACAAATTTACTGCAAAATCTTGTCCTCCATATGGATGATTTTTTCTAAAAAATCGGAGCCTTAATAGCCGATTTTCAACAATTTTCTGAAATATTATTTTACTTTCTAAGAAAATGGTGTTTTATCGATATTAAAAACGACAAGCCTTGGCGATTTAATTTTTTGTCCACTTAATTTAAATGTTATTTTTCCGTCATTTCAACTTCGTTGTCTGTTTGTAGGAAGTTAAATATTGAATTTCCTGTGAAATCTTGTCCTCCGTATGGAGGATATTTTTTAGAACATATCAGCCATCATCCCTGTTTTTCTAACAACCGAAAAGGTTTTTCTAAAAATATAGTTAATTTGTCGTTATTAGAATAACATTAAGATACCTTTATTTTACTTTTTGGGAACACTATATATATTACCATCAACTTCACATTCAAATGTAGAGCATTCTATCATCGTTCCTCCATCGTTGTCAATAATATAGCTCCACGGTAATTCATCTGGCACTCCCTCATACACAGTTTTATCCGCAAGCGTGAACGCATTACTATCAAAATTAACGAACTCACATAGTTCTCTCAAACAAGTAGTTAATACTTCATCTACCATCACAGAGACACGTCCTAAGTCAGCTTCATAAATTGTAGTATTTTCTGATCCATAAACCGTTGTCTTTTCAACAATTAAAATACAGTAGAGTATTTAAGAGGGATTCTTTAAGTTTCAATGAATAATAAAATACAGATTTCAACATCGTCTGCTCCTGTGAAATATGTGATCGCATGTTATGACATGTAATACATAGTTCTTGTCTTACAATTGATAGACATTTCATGACTATTTTTAGATACGACATATATTTTTTATTACATCATGACTTCGATGAAGTGGCTAGTTGTCTCTCCTCTGTGTAATAATTTGTTAGTATTATTTTTCCAGTTACGTTCCATGTTTTATTTGTATCTTATTACGTGGCATGCTCTATGTAGGAAGATACATGTAATAACTATTCTTACTTTGATGTTGTAATAGGTTTGGTCAAATCCTATATATGCACGCAAGCCTGAATTCGAAATTTAATACAAAAGACCACAGAGTACAACGAATAAATATATTTAGTCAATTCTTTTTTATCTGTTCAGTTCAGTCAAGTCAGCTTACTAGATCTACAACTTTCAACAATACTACAGTAATACTGTATCAGTTAAAGTCCCTCGCCAACTTTCTATTAGCTCCAGCCAATCAGAGCCAATAGTGATCACTACGCCAATTATCGACCATTTTGGATATGTATTTTCAGAATCAAGGCCAACGGGACCGGCACTTTTTTTCCCTATTCACCATCCTGAGCTCCGACAAATTGGACTTCAAGCTATTAGGAAGTTTTTGGATGAAAGGAAATGATATTTGAGTCTTACATAGGAGGCAGAGCAACAGGGTAGTTCTTTAATCCTATATGATTGTTGTCATCGGTAAGTATAGAGCTAATACGATCGCTAGTCTCATTGCGAACAATTGAAGGGGTCGTTGATATAGAGGAGTTATCTGATGACATACTACAGAACTGGCTGGAAAATCAGGATGGCGATGTATTGGAAATTTGTACAACAGAAGGACTTTCCACCTTGGTAGATAATAATCTACGCATGAATTTCAACGAGCCAGATCCAAAATTGAGGTTACTTGGTTTGTTTACCGATTATAGTACATTTTTAAGGCAGCAAAATTTGGGAAAACTAACAGAGAACCCAAAAGTTGCTATTTTTTATATTTGTGGGCTACTAAGACCAGAAAGTTTGAAAAGAAAAATCTAATAGTACCTGGCTTTGAGACACACAGACCTACGAAAAAATTGTCATGCATTCTTTAACTTTGTTGTAGAGAAGGCAGTTACACTAAAAATTTTTTTTCCAATATCAGAGTTGTAGTCAAGTTATGAGAACAAAACACCATAAAACAAAGAGCATTCTGGAAAACGAATGGCTATGTGTAACGTATTACAATACCTTGCTGCACTTGAAGGCCGATGAGCCAATCAAAAATTGCCATATGTCACGGCATAAAAAGTGGCATCGTCACAAAGGGCGATGCCGGCTCTCACCCTTCACGACACGGATGACAAGGGCCACCCGCCGGGGTCTGAACTCGCAACCACACGTATGCCAGAGGGGCCCAGGACCACTAAGGTACCGATGCTGGTTGGTGGATTACTCACATTTTCCTAACATTTTATCCCGCACAAATTACA